>APFE031750232.1:0-15276 GCA_000404065.3 Pinus taeda
TTCATCAGCTTACGAGCCCCGGGTTGACAATTAATACTAGCAATTTAGATAACAATAAATTGACTAAACAGTGGGTTACACAAAAACTCCTTATAACTACTGTTTGTACTTGCCATCCCTCAGAATGGCAGTGGTGTGAAGGGATGTAAATTTTTATGAGGAGAAAGGGATGTGATGCTCTCTTGATAGGGAGCTTCAGATCCCACCAGAATAGGATCTTTTAGCTCCAAAGGAGGAACCTCAGGAAGTTGTGGAGAAACCACAAATTGAGGAGCCAAGAGTGGAGATATCCACTCAAGTAGAACCATCCAGAGAAGGTAGAAAAGGAACCAGGGAAGCTGATAGACTTGCTTAGGATGTGAGGGAGAATGTGGGAGCTTCTTGAAATTTTTGCAAGTAGAGAAGGTCACCTAAGAGGTACATTAGATACATGACTCTAATGACTGAGCTTGTAGATACTGAGCCATACTCTTTCGAGGAAGTAGTAGAGAAACCTATATGGGTTGATGTGATGGTGAAGGAATATGAATCCATTGTAAAGAAAAGTGTTTGGGAAGTGGTCCCAAGACCGACAGATAAATTAGTTGTGGGTTCGAGATGGATCTTCGAAGTTAAGCATGCATTAGAAGGAAGCACATAGAAGTATAAGGCCATATTTGTGGCCAAGGGGTACTCTCAATTTGAGGGAATTTACTATGACAAGACCATTTCTCCTGTAGCAAGGTACTCATCCATTAGATCAATTCTTTCTCTGGCTACGCAGATGGGGTGGAAGATACACCATATGGATGTAAAAACAACATTTCTCAATGGGGTTATTAAGGAGGAGGTGTACATCGAGCAAATAGAAGGTTTTGAGACATTTGATCAAGAGTCTCATGTGTTCAGACTCAAGCAAGAGTTGTACGGTCTCAAACAAGCACCACGTGCTTAGTACACCAAGATCGACAGTTATCTCACCGGTTTGGGCTTCACCAAAAGTGAAGCAGATGCAAACCTTTACCACATCTTGGTAGAAGGTAAATTTCTTATCATTGTCTTATATGTTGATGATTTGATTTTAACTGGTGATGAGTAGCTGATCAGATCTTACAAGGAGGACCTTGCAAGGGAATTTGAAATGAAGGACATGGGTCTCATGCACTACTTCCTTGGGTTGGAAGTATGGCAAGGAGATGGGGAACTATTTGCTTCTCAAGGAAAGTATGCAAATGAGATACTACATAGATTCTGCATGGGCATTTGTAAACCCATGGAGACACCTCTAGCAACCAACTAGAGGAAGGAAAATGCCACTTCAAGTGAGGAAGTGGATGCTACTATTTATAAAAAGTTAGTGGGTTCATTAATGTATCTTGTGAACACATGACCAGATATGTGCTATGCAGCCAAACGACTAAGCCAAGCTATGGTTAGGTCAACCAAATTATTTTGAAAGGCACCTAAGCAGTTTTTACAGTACCTCAAAGGAACTACCTAGTTTGGAATATGGTATAGATGGATAGAGGGAGTGAAGTTGTGTGGATTCACAAATGCAGATTGGGCAAGGATTCCATCCGACAGAAAGAGTACATCAGGTGGAATTTTCAGTGGTGGGTCCACAGCGGTTTCTTAGTACAACAAGAAGCAAATATCAGTGGTACTCAGCTCAGTAGAAACAGAATACATGGTTGCAAGTCAAGCAACATGTGAGGTGATCTGGAAGAGAAAGATACTTGTAGGATTGTTTGGTCAGATGATGGATCTAATTGTTATCTATTGTGATAATCATAGTTGCATCAAGCTCTATGAGAATCATGTATTTCACGATTGGTCCAAGCATATAGATATTTGGTATCAGCATTTACGGGACTGTGTGCAGAGGCAGATAATGTTGCAACAATACATTCTGAAAAAGGAACAAGATGCTGACATTTTGAAAAAGGCCTTGTCAAGGAGGGAAGTTTGATTTCCATAAGTGCAGGATAGGGGTGGTTGATAATCCCTTTCTGTTAAGAGGAAGTGTTTAAAAATCCAGCAAGAAATTCTTAATTTGATTTTGCCTTGATTAAATTGAGAAAATTTGAATTTCCACATCAGTAGACAACTTGGATGAAGTTAACTTGTGTGGCATGGCTTGTGTCACCCAGTTTACTCAATAAATTCAAGTTGTAAGAGTTAGAGTTCAGTTAAACATGTGTGATTGATAATTTTCAGCAATAAAGGTCATTTATTTCAAGTTTTTTTCAGTTAAACTAGTTCCAATTGCTTGAGGAACAAGTGGAAGGTCAATTGTGCAGTGATACTTCAGTGTAACTAAATGATCATCTAGTTAATTGATCAATCGACCCAAAATAGCTAGTGCATGCAGAGAATTTGAGTTCCCTAGTTGTGTTGGATATTCCAATGTAGTCTAACATTAGCTGTACACTAGACTTGAGTGTACAAGTGTTGCATGCAGTCAAACGATCAACCTTGGGAATTGTGCAATAAATTGGATGAATTTCCTAAATAATAGGGGCCTAATTTCTCAAGGAATTGCGCAAGGAAATAGGTTCTCAAGTAGAGGTAGAAATTGACTAAGTCTTGGTAAGATATTCTCAATGAGAAGAGATATAGGTTATTCGCTTGCAGGTTGTGCTCAGTTGAGAAAAGAAATTATAATACATCTATATTCATCAAATTAATAAAAGCAAACATAGGGGTTTTTAGTATATTTCTTTCCCCTAGAAAAATGTTGTGTGCATGTCTATTATTTCTCATTGCATGTTTGTGATTGATGTTCTAAATTATGAATTGAATTCCGCATAACGGTAGAGTAGGGTTGTGTCTTATCATTTTAATTAAAACTTCATGAGAAGTTGCAAATCTACACCACAATTTCTACAATTCTTGAGGGTTGGGGTGGAGGAAATAATCCTGGAAAAGTCCTAGAAGAATTCTGAAGGCTCCCTATAGTGTAATGTTTTAGTTTTGGTTATGGAGTCCCTAAATCGAGGTGGAATAATAATTTCTCTATGCATTGGGTGATTGCAGTGTAGTTGAAGGGAGGAGATGGTGAATCTCGGGTTTCTGGAACAACTGGAAGTTGTGTTTAAATCCCTAAGTGATAGACCCCTCAGACCCTAGAATCTGGCTTGGGGGTGATAACTGCAAGTGAGACTTGGCTTAGCTATCTATGGGCTATCTATGGTTGGGTGGAGAGTCATGATCCTTGACTCTATTTCCCAAGAATTCACATATAAGTTTTTTGTTCATGTATTCCTCTGACAGTGATTCAATGATACATTTTTGGTTTGAATTGTGTTGATAATGCTCAAGAAATGCTTGTATTTTGTTACTTACCTGCATGACTAGTATAATGAAATTCTTGTCACAGAGATGTTGGAAAATAGCATGTGTTAGCTTGGTTATGTTCCAAACATGGAAAATTTTATTGTAGTAGTAACTGGAATTTACATGCAGCCCAACGATTACTTGTATTTTATAGGGGCACCAATAGAAGTTATTCACCTTTTGGCCTTTGATGGATGTCTAAATCATATAAATAATTATTTCTAATTTGTAATGGTGTTACATAAATTTTTTGGGTTCTCTTGAGTTTGGCGTAAAGAGCTTACAAGCTCGTTAAACGGTGTTAAGTTATGGTACTTTGGAATTTGGAGCGTTAGCGCACTATTTTATGCATTGGTGTCTATCTCCATCATTATAGAGCTTGAAAATATTTTTTTTTAAGTTCTTTAGAGGTGAATATATGAAGCTACCTTAATGCGATTTAATATGCCTTCCTCATATGAAATCCTATTGATATCGTGGCACGATAGGTGCACTCTTATGGAATTGTAAGTGCATTGAAGATGACATTTGTTCTTATTAATGTTGGATCGACAAAGTATAATATCTTGCCATTATTGACATTATTTTGAGCGACACATTGAACATGCTTGTATAAATCGCTGAGCTCAATCCATTGTGGATGCATAGGAAATACATCGATGGTGCAAGTTTGTAGCCTACATATTTGTGGGCACTTTGTATACCTAAATAGAAATTAAGCACGTGTTATCACAATATTATTCGTAGTGGATATGAGGTATTTTGCAGTTGAATAGGCAGCATTAGCTATTATGGCATGTGTGCCCTTAGGTGCCAAGGTCTAGCATTGTTGTAGTCGACGAGTGAGATTGCGTGAAATAATGGTAGTCTCAATGACCAATGTCGGATGCGTGTGTGCCCTTAGGTGCCAAGGTCTAGCATTGTTGTAGTCGACGAGTGAGATTGCATGAAATAATGGTAGTCTCAATGACCAATGTCGGATGCGAGCATTATGGTGTGATAATGAATGATGTATAAAACCCATGGGTGTTCATTCCATACTCATTATCGAACTCAACATAGGTCATTTTAACCTACGGCCAACCGGGAATTGCTTAATATAAATTTGACATAATTATCATGAGAGTAGGTTGTAATGGGTTGAGGAACATTATCGTGCTAATAGAGTATAATTCACCTCTTTTGGAAATATGAGCCGGAGGAAGGCCTATGGAAATTGATCTACAATAACCTAGTTAGTAACATCTAAGAACAAGAGATTATCGTGGTGGGTGGAATGTGTCGGTCGTGTGTACAAACTTCTTGTTCTACGAGTGTGGTGGTGTCATCAACACTAAGTGGGTTGTAGGTGGAAATATTACTACGCAACATATAACGCCTAGAATCATGTACTAATACTCTTATCGATAGAATATATCCTTGTGCCGCCAATGATGTGGATTTGTTTCGCTCAAGAGTCATATGTCTCACGTAATTGTGAACAATGACTGAGGGTAATTCAAGGGTATGAACGTCAGGTCCATTAGTCATTAACTCTGTCAAACTAGAAGGAGTGGATGTGAATCTGTTGGGAATGAACGCTGACAGACGGAACAGTTGTGGACGGTGGATCTGTTGGGCATGAACTGTCAGACGAGAGAGGAATGGGCGATGAATCAGTCTAACGTGAGGATTGTGGCAGTCAAAATAAGGCAATACAAGGTCTGGCGGGAATATGGTGTTATGCATATACATATATAACATATTAGTTGGTTTTTCGCCACACTAAGTAACAACGTATGATTTATGTGTCGGGGAAGATAAAAAATGAACTTACATGGCATACGGTGTATGACATATACACCTTCATACCCAAGATGTCACATGGTGAAGAAGTAATCGCCCAAGAGCCTCGTTTGAATGAAAATTGGCATGGGACTATCGAAGAATGGTGAACCAAAGTATGAGCCCAACTATTCAGGTATAAGGCAATGGAAATGGTAGTCGGTAAAGCACAATTGTTTTTTGTATAATATAAAATTATATGCAAGGCAACAATAGTGGGGAACGACGTCGGGTGGAGTCAACCTTCATCAAGGCATCAACCACAGGACTCGACGTACCAGTTTACAGAGGGAAGACTTAAGCTCTCGTATATCATCTTCCTCCCTCCTTCATTTGTTTATGTTGGATATAAGGCATGGAAATGTTGAAAACCACGGGTTAGAATGCCATGTAACTAACCACCAAATGGTACACACACATATTTTTATTGAAATTTGTCATATGCACTTACACCTATGATCATACGACCATCTCACGGTTGTTAGCACAAAACCATTCATGGAATGAGGTGTGCCTTGTAAAATGGGTGTCGATAGGTGTCTGCACTTCCAACATTCATATGTGTGTGAAGTGTCGATGATAGAAAGAGTTACTTATTAGTAGTTATAAATAAAATAGATAAACATGGATAGATCTGTAACCCACAACTATTAATGGAGGATCGTACAAGATTATGTTGGCAATTAAATTTCAAAGGCATACACACCACAAGGACTTCACTAAGGGATCAATACTATGCCATGTATGTTCATATTGGAGGATATATATTCAAGAAAAAATGACATAATATATTGAGCATATAATAGGGGGTAAAGGGTTTTTATATTGGCAGGTATAAAAAATTGAGCTCAAAGTTAATGAAAAAATATAAAGGGGTATAAAAAATGTTAATGACAAAATGGATACCTACAATATCTAGTGAAAGTAGGGTTTTTTTACATTGGAAAGGTGTATTGGGTTCATATTGGTAGGGGGTTAAATAATGTGAGTTTTAGAGGTATTTCCCAATATGTAGTCAAATTAAAAGTATTGCTTAGCATGCTACGAATGCACATGATATGTCTTAGGTTAATTGAGTGAAGCCCCCATGACACACACACACACACATAAGTGTTTGTAATCCATACGTGGAGTGCCGACAATAGAAAGAGTTCCTTATCATTAGTTATAAATAAAATAGATAGACATGGATAGATTTGTAACCCATGACTATGAATGGAGGACCATACAAGATTATGTTTAAGTTCAATTGGAGGAAACTCGACAAACAAACAAACAAAAAGATTTTTTTTATCCCATTTCTCTAATTGTACAAGGTAAATTGGTTAATTTAGTGGACACTTCATTGAGGCAAGTAGGGTGTTTACACCCTTCTTCCCCACTTGAATCCAACCTACAATTTCTGTTGTATCTGATAGATTACCCTTCAATGAGTGGGCTTTTTTGTCTTCAGTTTCTTCCTTATCTGCCTGATCTTCACAAGAAAATGCTTTTCCAACTTTTCTCCTTGGGGATTCACAAGTTTCACTGGGGTATGTTGTGCCCCAATTGTAGTTGAATCTGGAGAGTCCTCATACACTTCTTCCTGATTGTTTTTTGTTTTCTTCGATGGATCTTCTTTGACTATAAATTCTTCCAATTTTTACTCTACTTCTTTCTTACCCTATTTCTTCTTCTTTGTATGCCATATAATGTTTGATCTGAGCTCCTTCCCACCATTTAGGCCTCCAGTTATTTTTCTTGTCTCTGTTATTCTACAACTGCTTTGGGAAATTTTTTATTACATGCTCTGTATCATAACAAGATCAACATCAAAATGAAACATTTTCATATTCAATATTTTGTACCTGCACATATTTTGGAGTTGTCATATTAATATCAATAGGAAAACCCTTTTTTAAGTCTATCTCAACACATATACGATCATAAGTGGTTTTATAAAAAAAAAATAGATTCTATGTTACGACAATAAAACTTCTGTAATGCATTACCAATGGGAGATAATGTTGGGAGATTCCAAATATGTAGGGGAAGTTTCGGGAGCCTTACCAAAAAAGGAACCATGGATATTGACACCATAACTAAATCAAAGGTGTGAAATTAAGGCTACATAAAAGGATAGCATTACCCCAAAACCAAGGCCTAGATTCACAAATATTCCACTTATCCTCAATATTATCAAAAACCACAATAAAAAACCCTGAGCCAAAGGGTAAATATTTAGATCATCAGTCAAGAGTGGTTTCCACGTATCAAAAACCCACTTGTGGAGATCAGCCAATCGCAGCCAAAACCCATTCAATTTGCAAACCAAACCTTAATCTACAAAAAAAAAAATCATAGCTAAAGGCATCCTATTTTAAAGGAACATTGAGGGCCAGAGTTTCTTGGAAAACTGAAAGAACATATCCAAATTTCAATATGGCACTGAACAAGACCGTGGCTTGAATCGTCATTTCTTTAATAGAAACAAATTTCTTCTCTGAATCACTATAATTCACCATTGATCAATGAGATGTAGAAAACATATCCACCACTCATTATACCTTCCTCTAATGCCAATAAGAAGCATTCCTTTTACAAATAGTGGATCAAACCAATTAACTATCACAACGGCCTCGAAAAAGAGGAGGGAATGAATTTACCTGGCCTTGTACCATTGGTTTTCAAGCTGCTTTGTAAAGCCTTTTATAACATATAAATCCCAAGGGTAATTTGTAAAGCCTCGATGTGATATAAGGACCTATATATGGCATATAGCTAAAGTGTTAGACTCTAAATCTTATTGGCAATTTTCTATGAAGTTTAGGCTTTGTACTTGGGCCTAATTTCTCTACCATATGAGATTATTCTAATAATTAATTACCCAGTGAGGGGTAGTTTATCTAATGTGTCTTCGTTGTGCATAGGTAGATAAAGAGATTGTTAAGGTTTCTACTCTATATTACAATGTGGGACAAAATGGGTGCCCTTGATAGATCATTTTATGGTAAGAGGTAATATGGTTTAGTTTTGCATGGTTTCGTCTCATCAATTTTGGAGTATAATTTTCCATAGAAGTTATGTAAACTTTTTCTTTTATCAAATGCTTTTAATTAATGAAATGCATAAACTCTACTAGTGATTTTCCATTGTTATGTATAGAAAGTATACATCCAAATAAACCATTATTTATTACTTATATTAATTATTTTGTTGTTATCATTAATTATAATGGTATTTTAGTTTTAAAATTAATTTTTGAAACTTGTATGAATAATTTTTTAGTAAGTTGGGCTTAATTTTATAATTCCTATTTTACATTAAAAAAAAAAAAAAAAAAAAACTAAATCTCTATGCGATAGATTCTCTAGAAGAGGGCCTACTTGTTACTCTAATTGAAAACTTATCTAGTATTGTTATGATTTTCTTTAAACAAAATTTGAGAATATTAAATGTAGCTTCAAGCATATGACCATGTAGGAAATGATCTTGAAAGCATTCTTCAAAAATAAAGGAAGATAAGTGCATCATAAAAGATATGATTTAGGAGTCAAGTATAAAATCACACTGTTGTTCTTTGTTGGATTGCTTATTTCCTCAGATTTCCATTTCATTTGCATCCCATTACATTCATTCAATACGTTAGTTTTGTGTTTTTTTAACTATTGCAAAAAACCACTTTAATATTCCTTGGTTATCCATATTCAATTTTCTCTTCAATTCCTATAATCTCGTATACATCTACATATATAAATTGAATTAATGCAACCATAATTTTGAACATCATGCAAAATAGTAAACTAAACTCTAGATAACCATCAACATACTCATTTCATCCATGTCGTGGATTTATAAAGAAATGAGTGGAGATGGATTTGATGTTTGTCCTTCAAAGACTAAAAATGGATTCATGTCATGTCCTCTCTATGGTGGTTGGTAAGTATATAGCTTGAATGCAATTTCATCTCTAATTTGAATTCATTTCATTTTTATTTTTGTCACATCAAACATGGGCTTTGTTGCACAATAAGAATGGAAAGGAAGAAATGAGGAACTATGCAAGAAATTGCATTTACAAAAGTAAATGATCAAACCCCTAGTGTTTTTGTTGATTTTTTTGGTAAATGTATATAAATAAAAAGAGGGAGAAAAAAATAATAGTGTAGTGCCCTAGATAATATCAATAAGAGTGTCATACTTGGAGTCCAGTTGGTCCAATCACTAAAGGAAAGAGTTCTCCTAACACCCTCCACTCTTAATTACACAATTTATTAATACCCTCATATGCTTGTACAAGACTACAATTTTGGTGTACTTTGATTCCTTGCTTTTGGCAAAGCTAGTGTATGGAATAAGTTTCCTAATTTCTACATCTTCCTCAACATTTTAAGTTTTCCCCCTCTTTATCCTAACTCTATCTTCCATAACACTGACATACCTTTGCACCACTTTCTAATCCTTGATATGGTATGAGGCGATAACTAATGCTTCCCTTGTGATTTTTTACTTAGTGTACCTCTCTTCTTAATCTCTTGAGTCATGAATGATTTTTTGTGTTCCATGTAGATAGACAAAACACTAATCTAAGGAGAGGTAATGCCACCAATCCACCAACATTCTAATTGAATACTTATCACCAAATTTATTTTTATAATTTTCCAAAATTATTATACATCATGTATTTAAGTTGAATACACATTTCCAAACAGTGAATTGGCCAAATGTAATTTGTCATACAATGTAATGTTTGTTAATGATGATATATATGAAACTATATACGAACCAATTGATTACTCACAGAACTTGTATGTATCAATATAAGCATAATGAGTGCCAAATAGAAGTCTATACTAAGTGTTTGAGATAGTTTTTTCTTTATGATTAGGAAATGCAAAAAGTCATGGGTGAGACTAGGAGTATCCCTCCCCTCATGAAAATGTTTGTATCCAAGTCATCATCATGGATCACTTGGTCTTTCAAACTCCTTTTTTTTAAATACTTTAATTGAGAGCATCAAGGATTGAAAGTCTTACTAGTCAATCTAGTTTGTTTATTTGACCTACACACAACAAAAATACCATTTTAAGATAAATACATTTTATGTACCGCTTGATGTGAAAATTGACATAAACGCACACACAAAAAAAATGACATAAATACAATAAAGAACACAAAGAAAGATTCACAACTACTACTTAGTGATTGAATCCATGGACAAGGTTGCATCTATGGTCATCCAATAAACCTCTAGGGTTATGGATAAGCGAGTATTCAAATCCAAATGCAAGATACTTGCCTAATGGCATCATTATAGACATTAACATAAAGAAAATATAATTGTATTGTGAATACAATATTATGTGTGAGAGAATAAATAAGTTTGAAATTACAAAATAGGAATATTGTTTTGTGTGTTGTATCATGAGAGAAGAAGTATGAAGTATGATGCCATAGATGTTTTCAATGACATTAAGTTAATTATCACTTTTATAAAATATGTTTAAATTAGTTAAGATTAATATATATGAGAATATTTAACATTCTGAAAATTATTTTAATAAGTTCAGTTTTAATGGTTTTTTTAAATAAATAGTTTTTTTTATAAAAAATAAATTATAATAAAATTATTTATTTTTTATATGGAAATTGTATATGGCACTTCAACCTGAAAAATCTTCTTTAGGTACCATAATGTTGGAATAAATGGAAGTGGTTACTGGATTTTTCATAGAATAAAAGTAAAGGTTAAAGTCCAAATCATGCATTGAATGCCAGGCCAAATGGTGTCTTTTTCTATAGAATATTAGTTTTAAATTATTTTTGAAATTTATATGATAATTTTTTAGTAAGTTGGTTAATTTTATATTCCTATTTACATAAAAAAAAAAATACTAAATCTCTATGCAATAGGTTCTCTAGAAGAGGGCCTACTTATTACTCTAATTGAAAACTTATCTAGTATTGTTATACTTTGCTTTAAACAAAATTTGAGAATATTAAATGTAGCTTCAAGCATATGACCATGTAGGAAATGATCTTTAGAGCATTCGTCAAAAATAAAGGAAGATAAGTGCACCATAAAAGATATGATTTAGGAGTCAAGTATAAAATCACACTGTTGTTCTTATTTCCTTAGATTTCCATTGCATTTGCATCCCATTACATTCATTCAATACATATTTTTGTGTTTTTTTAACTATTGCAAAAAGCCACTTTAATATTCCTTGGTTATCCATATTCAATTTTCTCTTCAATTCCTATAATCTCGTATACAACTTGAGTGGGCCTAATGGTTAAGAGCATGTGTTTCCTCCTAAGAGGTCACATGTTCAAAACCAGAGGGGGGTAGAGTATGTATGCCTTCGTAGACTTAGCAGTCAAATCGATGCGCGGAGGTGGGTCCCTTGTCCCACAAACAAGGGGGTCTCATACACCAATTGGGTGTCTGACTTGGTCGTGACCTTAAAAATGGATATTATTATTATAAATTGAATTGATGCAACCATAATTTTGAACATCATGCAAAATAGTAAACTAAACTCTAGATAACCATCAACATACTCATTTCATCCATGTCATGGATTTATAAAGAAATGAGTGGAGATGGATTTGATGTTTGTCCTTCAAAGACTAAAAATGGATTCATGTCATGTCCTCTCTATGGTGGTTGGTAAGTATATAGCTTGAATGCAATTTCATCTCTGATTTGAATTCATTTCATTTTTATTGTTGTCACATCAAACATGGGCTTTGTTGCACAATAAGAATGGAAAGGAAGAAATGAGGAACTATGCAAGAAATTGCATTTACAAAAGTAAATAATCAAACCCCTAGTGTTTTTGTTGAATTTTTTTGTAAATGTATATAAATAAAAAGAGGGAGAAACAAATAATAGTGTAGTGCCCTAGATAACATCAATAAGAGTGTCATACTTGGAGTCCAGTTGGTCCAATCACTAAAGGAAAGAGTTCTCCTAACACCCTCCACTCTTAATTACACAATTTATTAATACCCTCATATGCTTGTACAAGACTACAATTTTGGTGTACTTTGATTCCTTTCTTTTGGCAAAGCTAGTGTATGGAATAAGTTTCCTAATTTCTGCATATTCCTCAACATTTTAAGTTTTCCCCCTCTTTATCCTAACTCTATCTTCCATAACATTGACATATTTTACACCACTTTCTAATCCTTGATATGGTATGAGGTGATAACTAATGCTTCCCTCGTGATTTTTTACTTAGTGTACCTCTCTTCTTAACCTCTTGAGTCATGAATGATTTTTTGTGTTCCATGTAGATAGACAAAACACTAACCTAAGGAGAGGTAATGCCACCAATCCACCAACATTCTAATTGAATACTTATCACCAAATTTATTTTTATAATTTGCCAAAATTATTATACATCATGTATTTAAGTTGAACACACATTGCCAAACAGTGAATTGGCCAAATGTAATTTTTCATACAATGTAATGTTTGTTAATGATGATATATATGAAACTATATACGAACAAATTGATTACTCACAAAACTTGTATGTATCAATATAAGCATAATGAGTACCAAATAGAAGTCTATACTAAGTGTTTGAGATTGTTCTTTTCTTTACGATTAGGAAATGCAAAAAGTCATGGGTGAGACTAGGTGTATCCCTCCCCTCATGAAAATGTTTGTATCCAAGTCATCATCATGGATCACTTGGTCTTTCAAACTCCTTTTTTTAAATACTTTAATTGAGAGCATCAAGGATTGAAAGTCTTACTAGTCAATCTAGTTTGTTTATTTGACATACACACAACAAAAATACCATTTTAAGATAAACACATTTTATGTACCTTTTTTAAATACTTTAATTGAGAGCATCAAGGATTGAAAGTCTTACTAGTCAATCTAGTTTGTTTATTTGACATACACACAACAAAAATACCATTTTAAGATAAACACATTTTATGTACCGCTTGATGTGAAAATTGACATAAACGCACGCAAAAAAAATGACTTAAATACAATAAAGAACACAAAGAAAGATTCACAACTACTACTTAGTGATTGAATCAATGGACAAGGTTGCCTCTATGGTCATCCAATAAACCTTTAGGGTTATGGATAAGCCACTATTCAAATCCAAATGCAAGATACTTGCCTAATGACATCATTATAGACATTAACATAAAGAAAACATGATTGTATTGTGAATACAATATTATGTGTGAGAGAATAAATTAGTTTGAAATTACAAAATAAGAATATTGTTTTGTGTGTTGTATCATGAGAGAAGAAGTATGAAGCATGATGCCATAGACGTTTTCAATGACATTAAGTTAATTATCACTTTTATCAAATATGTTTAAATTAGTTAAGATTAATATATATGAGAATATTTATCATTTTGAAATTAATTTTTAATAAGTTGAGTTTTAATGGTTTTTATTTTAATAATCTTTTTTTTTATAAAAAAATTAAATTTTATAAAAAATTAAATTTTTAATATGATTGTATTGGTCTTCAGCCCTGAAAAATCTTACTTTAGGTACCATATGTGGAATAAATGGAAGCGGTTACTGGATTTTCATAGAATAAAAGTAAAGGTCAAAGTCCAAATCATGCATTGAATGCCAGACCAAATGGTGTCTTTTTCTAGTGCTTACTGGATTTTCATAGAATAAAAGTAAAGGTCAAAATCCAAATCATGCATTGAATGCCATGCCAAATTGTGTCTTTTTCTATAGAATAAAAAATGGAGTTGTCTTTACTTAGATTTTTTGGACTTTCCAATGCCAGAATGGGGCTGAAAATATTGAGGAAATCTTGATTTGTGTTATTTAAACTGGTTTTTTAACTGCATATTTGGATTTAACACCCTGAAAAACCCTAAAGACACTTTGATTGTTCAGGGATTACCCATCAAGCTTGTGATTTCAATAAATTGCTGCTGGATTTTAGAGAAATTTGACAGAAAAAACCTACAAAAAAAACTTCCAAAAAAATCACACTAAAAATAATCAAAATCCAAAGTAAATAATCATACTTAGTGAGCTTGTTTTCTTCTACCAGCCAATCGTCAAATTGTGGAGTGAGTAAACTCCAAGTGTTCACACTTAAGCAGCTGATCAAAATTTTCTGCTACCTAAGCAGTTTTGCCTGGAAGACTTCTTCAAACGCCTTGGCAATGGAGGTTCATACTATTTCATTAAGCGTTAGTCTAACTATACTGTTTTTTTCCCCTCAAAATCTTGAAAATGTTGGTAATATTTTGATAAATGTAAATTTTTTTGTAAATTTAGATTATAATTGTGAAATTTCGAAGTTTTTGATGCCACTAAATTTATTTCTATTATTAAAAACATGATTCAAACACTTTATTACAAAATTTCTTAATTTTTTTTAAACCACTTTATTACAAAATTTCTTAAATTTTTTTAAACCAGATTCCAGTCATTTTTACTATCTAAACAATTCCTTCGAGAAAAATTCCTCCACCACAGTAGACGATGACGATTTCTTTCCTTAGTCGCTGTTTAATGGAGTGCCTGGAATTCCCGGACTCAACAGAAATATAGGTTTATTTTTATTCTTCATTTTGAATAGTTGAGTCCTATTTTCTGTTGGCCTCTCGGGCACAATCCCATTGCCTCTTCGCCTACCACTCGATTGCAGAGCGGTTATCAGAGCTTTCAAAGCACGACTTGGAGAACTTTTATTCACTAACAGAATTTCTCCCACCTCAGCTGGTGTCATACAACCCCCTGCCTGAAAAGCCTCTTCAACCTGACAGAAAAGCTTATGTTCTTTGATACCCAAATAATTGTCTGCCAAGATTTTGAAAGCAGAAAAGGTGCAGTGAGGAAAGTATATATGCATATCCAGTCTCCCAGGTCTCAAAAGGGCGGGATCCAATCTATTTTTATCATTTGTGGTAAATACTATAATTTTCTCCTCGCCACAGCTAGACCAGAGCCCATCAATAAAATTCAACATCCCTGACACTGTAACTCTGCCACTCTCCTGTCCATCACCATTATCACCATCATTCCCCTGATGTCTCCCTTCATCGTTCGCACTGCTGTACCTTGGCAGATCCAAAGAAGAATCAATATCCTCAATCACAATAATAGATTTATTGCTTGTCTGCATCAAAAGCATCCTCAGCT
>APFE031750233.1:4064-97720 GCA_000404065.3 Pinus taeda
GTCTTGTATGAACAAGCATATGGCTTGTGGAGTGTTCTCCTTCCTTAAGGAGTGAATGTATGGTGTTGCCCTACCTTAAGGGTTTAATCAATAAAGAATCATTTCATATTATTATTGGGTTTATTTGAATTATCTTATATGTTCTTATCAGATCTATAATATCTTGGGTTAGATATACAACAAGTGGTATCAGAGCTACAACAAGTGGTATCAGAGTACTTTCTTGGGCACAAAAGTGGATTTTTTTTATTACTTTTTGCAGGATTTCAAGGGCGGCGAGTTTGCAGATCAGATCTGTACGTTTTGGTTCAAGATATGAAAAATCTAATTGCATATCTGTATTCCTTGTGCAAAAATAGCCAATTTCAAAAAAAAATCGGTCAAATCGGAGTCCGGATGAAGGAGATATCGCTGATTTAAAAATCAGTAGGGTTGTAGACAATTTTTTGGGGCAGCGAATTTGCGGCACAGATCTAGACGTCCTGGTGCAAGATCTGCAAGATCTAATTACAGATCTGGAATCTTTGTGAAAAAAACACCCAATTTCAAAAAAAAAAATCAGGCGAATCGGAGTCCGGATGAGGGAGATATAGCTTATTTAAAATCAACACTTTTTTTCAGAAAATTTTGGGTGACGGCGGGAGAGTAGCAGCGCAGATCTGAAATTTCAAGTGTCTGGATCAAGATTTTTACCACATGGGCAGATGCAGAGTGGTTGTTCCATTTCTAAAAACAGGTTATAATAGCGATTCTGAGCAACATTTACGGATCTGTGACCATTTCATTTTTTCACCAATATTTTTGTGATGGCGGGCCTAGATCAGAATTCGTGGGAGTTGTATAAATTTGACGGTTCTCACTTGTCCACATGGCTAGCACAAATGGACCAATATTTCAAATTGAATCGTCTCCAAGATGATTGGACTAAGCTGAGAGTGGGGACCATGTACTTAGACAATGAACGAGGGCAATTGGCGGTATGGCATCAACGTCGCAATGGACCTTTCGCGAGTTGGGCCCAATTTGCCAAAGTTCTTATAGAGCGCTATGACCGTAAATCAAGACTTGTGGATAAGCACACACAGACAGACACACAGCCTAGCAAAGCTGTTATTTTTATAGGAAAGAAGGAAACCAAGGAACCAAAAGGGTTATTTTTGGCTGGTATCTCGGTATTGCAGGTTCATGGATTGATTCAGAAGGAGAAAATCATTGTGTCCATCAATCCGAGTTGCAAACAAAATCTTATAAATGTCAACTTGGCAAAGAAATTGCAAGTCCCAGCAAAACAAATTGAACATACACAAGTTGATAATGAGGATGTTCAAGTGTACAAGGATTTGAAGATTTCTATGGATAAATATGTGTTTCATGGTGATTTTTATGCTTCAGATATGGATAACATGGATGTTGTTTTGGGATACCCTTGGATGGACTTAGTGGGTACTATAAATATTAATGTGCAGAAGAAATTCTTGAAGCTCTGGTATAAAAAGAAGAAAATTACATTACAGGATATTTCCATTAATAAGCAGGCAGAGTCCAAGGAGGTTGAAGCAGAAGATGTTACAGGGACTGAAATATCAAATGACGAGCAGTTGATGGTCGATAGTCAAACACAAACAGAGGCTGAAGCCGAAAAGGTAACAGGTACTGACATATCTGATGAGGGTTCAGTGGCTAAAGTTATATTGAAAAGGAAGACACCACAACAGGCCCTACAGCAGGGTGAAGTCAAGCAAAAGCCATCGTGGGTTAAAACTTCAACATATCATCACCCATATCACCTCGCAAGACAACCGTCAAGATGGCAACCAAAGAGTCACATGACGGATACAAAGGAGAGACGATCCACCTGCTACACCTCAACACAGAAGAGCGACCACGGTCAATTTCCATCTCAAGCGAGCGAGGCACCGACGAGATCGAGGGTTCACCTTTCTCTTGGATGGCTAGATGCACGTGCTTGGTATCAGTGGACTACTCTTTTGAGTAGATCTTATTATTTGTGTTCTTCTCATGTTTCGGGGACAAAACATGCTAAGGGGGGTGGAATGGTTATATACCTAGGGGGGATAATATGGGGTACCAAGGGAGGTACCCAAGGTAATCATATAATAATGGGATGGGCCATAGTAATAAATAAGGTGGTTAACCCATATCATGTAAGGGACCACAAGTAGTTAGTAATAATGTAATGGGCCCATGGTATTAGTGGATGGTATGAGGGAACCATGGTAATGATGCATGGTATTGCATGTATGAGGCCTATATAGAGGCTAGAGACTCCACATGGAGATTGTCAAGAAATATAGTCAAGAATTATTGTATGAGAAAGCATATGGCTTGTGGAGTGTTCTCCTTCCTTAAGGAGTGAATGTATGGTGTTGCCCTACCTTAAGGGTTTGATATCAATAAAGAATCATTTCTATCTATTTCTGGGTTTATTTGCATTATCTTATATTTTCATATCAAATCTATAATATTTCTGGGTTCGATCTATAACAATTGGTATCAGAGCTATAACAAGTGGTATCAGAGCTATATTTCTGGGTTAGATCTACAACAAGTGGTATCAGAGCACTTTCTTGGGCAAAAAAGTGGAATTTTTTTTTAAATTTTTGCAGGATTTCGGGGGTGGTGTTTGCAGATCAGATCTGTACGTTTTGGTGCAATATCTATAAAATCTAATTGCATATCTGGATTCTATGTGAAAAAATACCCGATTTCAAAAAAAAATTGGTCAAATCGGAGTCCGGATGAAGGAGATATTGCTGATCTAAAAATCAATGGGGTTGCAGACAATTTTTCAGGGCAGCGAGTTTGCGGCGCAGATCTAGACGTCCTGGTGCAAGATCTACAAGATATAATTGTAGATCTGGAATCTTTGTATAAAAATATCTAATTTAAAAAAAAAATCAATCGAATCGGAGTCCGGATGAGGGAGATATCGTTGATTTAAAATCAGCTCTTTTTTTCAGAAATTTTGAGTGACGGCGGGAGAGTAACAGCGCAGATCTGGAATTCTAGTGCTTGGATCAGGATTTCTATCACATGGGCAGATGCAGAATGATTGTTCCATTTCTGAAAATAGGTTATAATAGAGATTCTGAGCAATATTGACGGAATTGTGACCATTTCAAATTTTCGCCAATTTTTTTGTGATGGCATACCTAGATCAGAAATTGAAGGACTTGTATAAATTTGATGGCTCTCATCCAGCCAAATGGCTAGTACAAATGGAATATTTAAGATTGGATCACGTCTATGATGATGACTCTCAGCTTATGATGGGAAGCCCTAGGTATATAACACATGGAAAGGCATGAAATCAATGTCATCAAGTCAAGACTTAGCTTTTTTTCACAAAACATGCTTTATCTATCTTTAGAAATTGAGAAACTATTGTTGATAAGGACTGACTGTCATTATTGAGTTCCCAGTAGTTGTTAGAAGGAAATCATAATTAAAAAATTACAGGCTTTTCATGAAGGGGTATAAGGTTTCAATACTTAATAATTCAAGAAGAAAACTTGAGATAAGTTGAAACAACCACTCTTATTGTCAAATGGAAGCTCCAAAATAAAAACATGGGAAAAATTTTGGATGGGGGGTTGTAGCAGCTAGAGCAGGAGGTAATAGAAAGAACTATAGCACAAGGAGGAGGGAAGAAAAATTAGAGAGAAAAAAATATTGCTACTACATCCTTAAGCACTCCATCAAAACCCAAGGAAAGTGGAACATGATAATCTCCTATTTATTTGAGAAGAAGAAAGAGTAATAGAATATGGTTTACTAGAAAGGATTAGCCTTTATGTCCCCTCCTATAACCATCAAAGAAACTCCTAGTCATGAGAAATAAGGTTCTTAGAAAGATGAAGAGAAGAGACCAATGACATAAGTGGTACAACCAATGGTAACACCCACACCTGCTAAAGGAAAGGAGTTTGAATTACAACTAGAATGACCAAGTGCTCAGTAAAAATGGTTATAGGAATAAACAAAAAAATCTACAGGAGCATCCTGCAAGGCTCCAAGAAAAAATTTCAAAGCCACAGGAGAAACCTTCAAGACTTTAGGAACATCAAATTCCAAGTGGAAGAGTCAAGAGAGTGGTAGGACTTTGGGACAAATGCAAGATTTTATCTAGCAAGGACAACCACCTCCAGCACAACGTGGGATGTTAAACATGTCATGAGAGAAATGAATGAGGAAATGTAGAGAAAGGAGGAAGAATATGTTACTCAAAGGATGAAAAACAATTTTAGTAGGGGGTATGATATGCTTCCCAACCAGGTAAAACAAAATGCCCATATAAACTTTCCTAGGCACTTAAACACTATTAGACCTCTCTTTATGAATTTAATAACATTTTCTTACCTTAAATAAGTTCTTAGGAAGGTTAAAGATATTTATCATACGTTATGTTTCTAATGTGATTATGATGCAGGAAATTGAGAAGATAAAAATCACGAGGATATCTAGTTAGAGAAATTTATGGGACTTTTCCTCTGCTACAGGGAGAGCAAACTCACTTGGGAGCACTAATTACTTGTTCCTATAGCTGCGAGGTCAGTGAGGGAGCATGGTCCTACTTTTTTAGATTTTTGAAGGGAAAGAAGTCCTTCTTTCAAGGAGGTTTCCTTGCACACATATTGTATGAATAAAGGGATTGAGTAACCCATTAGGAGAACAAGTAGAAGATAAGAATAATATAGCAGTAGTCAAGTTAGTAGAGGTAATAACTTAGAAGTTCTAGTTCTGCAACTTTTCACCCACAAGCACATTTCATAATTAATGAAAGGCATATTTGGTTCTTATATTGTTGTTCCTTTAGGGATCTAAGCCTCCTTGGGTTAGGGTCCACCCTATATTCTCAAGACCTTGTTGTACTATTATCTTACATGCACTTTTTCATTTATTTATTTCTACAATTTCATTCTTGAATATTGTTTATGTAGGGCTAATTAGTTAGTTTGTTTATAGTATTTTCTTGCATAGTAATTTGAAGCACTAGATGGTAGATTTGGAAATGATTATTTTTTTTTTCAGTTAACACCTCTTTTCATTCATTCAATTAATTCACTTTGGTTGTTGATATTTAAATGTTGTTCATATTTTCAGTTTGCTATAGTTGTACGATTTCCTGTTTTGCAGAAGCTATAAGAGACTCTATAGTCACCCATTCATTGAATATACTTATATATTATTTACATAAGGACATGGAAATGAATGCTTTATCATCCTTTAGCATCCCCCTAGCTTGTTTTACCTTCAAACTACATCCTCATTGCATTTTCATGCTCATTGGTCTGTCTCCTATAACAAAACAATGACTCCTATATAAATTTTTATTTTGCATCCAAAAATCACCTAAACTTGCGTCCAACACATTCATAACACTCTTTGATGTGCTAAAACGTCCCCAAGGTCCCAAAGATGAAGTTTAAGAGCCAAGAGACCAGGTAGAGCCTTTGACCTAGTCCTTGTACAAATTGTGTTTTTCTTACCAGATTAGGGTTTTGAAGTTTACATGCTTTCTTTTAGTTGTAAGTTTACTTTCTCTGAATATAAAATAAACATGATTTTATTTCATCATATTTAGAATGGTTCACTTCCTTTTTGTACAATCAATATAGGTTTGCTTATTGTCCTTTATTTCCTGGAGTTCTAAATTTCACCTATAACATAGATAGTAGAATGGTCTCTGAGTAACTGAACCTCATCTCATTGTTTTTACCTACATGAAGTTAGCAAGGGGAGAAGATAATAAATACATCACATATAGTGTCAATCCCTCTTAAGTTTGTACAAACTTCGGGCTGACAATTAAAGTTGAGACCCTTGGGAGTTGCAATATTCTTGTTGCAATACTAAGTGCCACAACATTTTGGTGTCGTCGTCGGGGGAGGTTTCAAATTAGGTATTGTCATGGTATTGTCTTATTCCTAGTTGATTTACTATTTCTCTCATTTCACTCTTTGAAAAAATAAAAAAATCTGCATTATACTTTCTTTATTTCATAAACAAAACGTATAGGTATGGTATTGTAATAATATATTGGTCATTTTTATTTATCTTAGGTTTTATATTTACATCTAGAGAATCTCTTATAAATTGTGTGGGGCTTTCATAGTTCAATATATTGATATATTATTTTTGGATTAACTACATAGGATATTAATCCACTAATCATGAATCATATCCTATAGGCATTAGTCACAATGGAAAATCTCTCATGAGCTCAAATAGTCCATTTTGAAATCATTGCATTAGGTGATGCTTGCAAGGGTTATGAACTAGGATTGGAATTAGAGGAATGAATCATAAATCCATCATCACTTCTAAGAATTAAAACCAATAACTAAGATTTCTTGAGAAGGTTTTCCATACAAAAATTTCCCTAATTTAAACACACTTAACAATGGTCAATTCAACTTAGGTTACTACCCTAAATGAGAAATATTAGAAAGTATTGTGCCTTATGAAAAATCATGTAGATCTCCCTAGTATTTATTCAAGCATGTGTGGAGATTTTTCACTTCAACATTATGATATTGTAACGCAACCCCTCCTAAGTTCCACTAGAAATTAGGTTGGAAGGAGTTGGCCACTACGTTGACCCAAGATCCAAGGTAGTGTTATGGAAATGGGGTCTACAAAATTCACCTTTTTTTTTTCAACTTACTAAAACCTTTAATTACGCATCTTCATTGTATTCATCTCGTCTAAATAATTCTAGTGATATGAATTTTTTCTCAATCCCATGTGATATTAATCAGACAATGCCATGTCATCACCTGCCACATGGCACCCATGTGGCTAGCCCAACCAGCTCTAATGCCACTTGACATTGGTGCATAAGCTATTGACCCATTCATGACATGGTTCCTCACATTTAAATGTGCATACACACACACACATACATACATACCTACCTACATACATACCTGGGAGGAAAAATCCATTCTCACTCCCTCTGAAATAGGGAGGAGATATCTACAAGCCCAAGATTCTATTAGAAGTATTCATACTTTTGTTATATTAGCTAGCGGCTCTTTCGTGGAGATCCATTATAGCTTCTTGGCTCATATCAACACCACACTATTAAATCTTCCTTGAAGACAGGGTTCTTGACAATCATATTTGATCACTATAAAGTATCATGGTTGAATCCAACATGTCATAAAATAGTTCATTTGAAAAATATATGGAGCCAACATTGTTTCTCATCTAACAACACAAATTGCTAAATATTTTGTCTTTCTTCTACTTTGAAGAAGACTAGACTCAAGTCTTGGATGTTGCCCTCACAATTATTATTCAATCTTATGTCAATCACAATATTATGATACAAATAATATCCCTCTAAAATGATCTTAGTTACCTGCAAAAGCCAATATTTTAGAGCATCAGATGTTTTCCTATGCATAGTGACAAATCTACCTCAAATAGCAGTTATTTCTATCCTTCTTGATCACTGTCCTGTAGCATATCCTTGAGATTTCTTGGCCCTATTTAGGGAACCTGTACTTTAATACGCTAGAATTGTTCTTGACCTCTAAACCTCCATGACCACCTGTATTTTTCCTTCATTACAAACCCTTTATCCCTTGGCTATCCTAAAGTAATGTGGCCACACTTATGTTGCCCTAAACAAGGACTCAACCGTTTCTCAACTCATAGGGATCTTTGCTACCTATTCATAGAAGTACTAACCCCAAAACATATGCACCAATCTCAATTAAATTATCCCTTTCCTCTTTATTTTTCTAGTAACTCAATCCCTTTTGACAGCTTCAGAACATGTGTAATAAACCTCTATCTTGTTGGGTTGTGTTATATTATTTCCATGACTAGCCTCCTAGTGAACAGGGGGGCAGAGACCCCTCTTCGTTGTGTTGATTGCGCAGTAGGGGGCATCAATGATCCAGGTGGATCTCCATACACTAGTGGCATGGAAAAGACTTAATATTCAAAGTGGATGAAAGTCGATTAACTTGAAATCAAATCGAAGTGCTCATCGCCCTGATTCCAACAATGTGAACGACACTCCAATCTGAGTCCGAATGAGGAAGATAGAGGCAGCCAAATTTTTGGTTGAATTTTGTTGAATGGGTAGGCTTAATGGAGACACAATTTGGAAGTTTTACGACAAATGGAATTTGGCCAACTCCGGACATATTCTAGGCGAAATTGTCACCTCATTAAATTGTCTCCTTCGGTCCAAATTCTGAATTTTTAAAAAGTTCCATATTGCTACAAATGAATAAAAAAATATTTTAAAAAAGAGGGTGGTGGGCCATCAACCCTGCCACCCCAATCCTTATCATATATGTAATATTGGAGGGGTGGGCCATTACCCCCGGCCCCTCCCCTCATACCTGGTGGAACCCGTATCATGCGTGGAGGAGTAATGTGGGTCAGCCCTTGGGGCATGAAACCAACCACAAAACCACCCATGTTAATTGGTGTATGGGCCACCATAGAGCAAGGGACAGGTGAGGTAGGCGGGCCCAACCCGACCTCACTTCCAAAAATTAGTTCTGTTATGTAAAATGGGAGGGGGCGGGGTTTGATTTCCCGACCCCCTCCACAACAATCAAATTTCTAACCACTCCGCCCAACAGAGTTTTTGAAAAATCTGCCAACCCTTTTAATATTTAAACTCAGTTCACCAGTGTGCTCAGGCAGTGGAGGAATGCACACGTAGTTCGAGGTAGGCTGATTTGCAGGTGGAAGAACCATGAGCAGTGCAGAGAGGGGTGGAACCATGATTTGAGTAATTTTTCCAGGGGGGCAGATTTTCACTTTGTCAGATTTCGACAAATTTTATATGGTTTAGCATTTCTCAATGCCATGAATGCAATGGTGCTATTCTTTCTCCAACAAAGTTATCCATTTTTTAGCCATTTTTTAGTATTGAGGTATAAGGCTCCTTTTTGTAAATGATGATTGTACTCTTCTTTATCATGCCACTTAATAAATGAAGGCCTCCCCATTGATCGAGTAGGGCCCAAAGACGTAGTCCAAATTGGACGAATTCCATTATCAAGTCTCTTGTCTTTTTTCATGCTTTTATGTGTTTCACCTTGTCTCTCATATGCACATTAAATTTCTATGTTTAAGCTACAATTTATGCATGTAATTCTTTAATACATCTATACGAAAAAGATCTTGGATCAAGTGGTATCAGAGCAGGTCTTTATAGATGTGAATTGCATGTTTGCATGCTAATAAGAAATAGGCTCAGAAAAGGCAAAGGGAAACTAAAGTCTTTCAATCCCAAAGCGGGGTGTGCACATCGAAGGAGAAACACGACAGATGAAGAGGCTTGTTATGAAGAGGAGCTTAATTTCCGCAAAACCTTCTATACAATGGTAGAAAATGTCGGTCAGTTGCTTTCAATGTTGGAGAAAGAAGAAGGGAAAAAGGCCGAAGAATAAGGTTCAGTGCATGGAAATGGTGAAGAAGAACCCCCTCCTTCTCCTTCCATGAGTGAAAGTTCTTCTTCCTCTCATCACCGTCATCATAGAAATTCAAGGATGCATCTAAGAAACCTTTCTTTAAATTAGATGTCAAATTTTATCTTCCCATGTTTAACAGTGAAAGTAATGCAAAAAGACTTAATAACTAGATTAGGCAAATTGAAATATGCTTCAAGATTCAACAAATTGAAGAGGACGAGGAAAAGATTCAGTTGGCCTCTCTTTGGCTAAGTAACACTTCTCTCGTTTGGTGGGAGAGAAAATTGCAAAGCAGTAAGAGTGTGGGTAATCTTCTTTCCTCATGGCCTAGTTTTATTTCTGCATTAAAGGAACAATTTTATCCCTTGGGTTATAAGAAAAAAGCCTTAATGGATTGGCAATACTTAAGGCAAGGCAAAGGTCAGGATATTCAAAGCTTTACAAAGGAATTTAGAAAACAAGCACTTAATTTGGGCATTGCACTCGACTCAGTTGAAGTAGTAACGAAGTATATTGGATCATTACATAGTTACCTTAGACATTCACTATTATTGTTTGAACCAACTACTATTGACTCGGCCAGTGTAAAGGCCATCCATCTTGAGAACAGGGGAAAAAATGAAAGATATGATCATTTCAAGAAACCACCTTTCAAACCTCCAAATGGAAAACCCAAAGTGAAAGGAAAAGGAAAGGAGAAGAGGATGACATCAACCAAGAAATATGAAGGAGAAAGGCCTTATTACACTCACTGCAAAAAGGAAGGTCATGACAACAATTATTGTTGGAAACTGCACTTGGAAAAGAGATCAAAGAAGTATGGAGGAAAAGGCAAGTAGATGACAATGGCAACTATGCAGTAAGACCTTGGATCTGATTCCAGAGATGAAGCATTGGTCAAAGCAGCACGAACAAAAGGTACTCTTACACCTCATGTTAATTCTAAATCACATGAAGGCACTAGTTCAATAGATGAGTCTCTTCCTAATGAACGAAGGAGAATTGAGCTATTTCATATTAGAGTTATCATAAATCATACAAAAGTGGAAACTCCATTTGATATTGGATCCCAAGAAAACTTAATTTTAGAGTCCTTGGTAAAGAAGCTAGGCTTAGAAACCAAACCACATCCAAAACCTTACCCACTTGGTTGGATACATGATAAAGCAAAATTGAATGTAACCAAGCAATGCAAGGTTAAATTTCTGATCGCTTCTAATTTAGTGGATGAGTTAAAACTTGATGTGATACCATTGGATATCTGTGGCATGGTGTTAGGGAGTCCATATCTATATGATAGAAAAGCAATCTTCTTCTGTCATGAAAACAAATAACAAATCACAAAAGATTGGGTAGAATATATTGTAAGGGCTTATCAAACTAAAATCAATGCCAACCTTGTAAGTGTAGGACAAATGAAGAGGTTGGTGAATTCCAGTAAGGGTTGCATGCTTACGGTTGTAAGGGGAAAATATGCAGAATTATCCGATGCTTTCGAGGGTTGTGATCATGTGCATAAAAAGGAATTATGTGAATTAATTCTAACTATGATGAGATGTTTCATGAACCAAGAGGATTACCTCCAAAGAGGGAAATCCAACGTGAGATCCATTTGAAACATGATGCTCCTTTACCAAATATTGGCATGTACAAGATGTCGACCATTGAGATGGAGGAGATAAAAAAGCAGGTGCAGGAACTATTGAACCAAGGGGTCATTAGGTCGACCACTTCTTCATGCATCTCACCAATTGTATTAGTGTCGAAGAAATATGGCACATGGAGGATGTGCGTGGATTACCGAGCACTAAACAAAATCACGATGAAAAATCGCTACCCTCTTCCGTGCATAGAAGATTTATTAGATCAGTTAAAGAATTCTATCTGTTTCACAAAATTGGATTTGTGTAGTGGCTATCACCAGGTCCGAATTGCAGAGCAAGATGTGTGGAAAATCTACCTTCAAGAACAAATAGGGGTTGTTCGAATGGATGGTGATGCCAGTCAGACTTTGCAACTCTCCAACCACTTTCAAGAGGGTCATGAATGATCTCACTAGGCCTTTCATTGATGAATTTTTTCTTGTATGTCTAGATAATATTCTTGGCTTTAGTAAAAGTTGGAATGAACATGTATGCCACGTGAAGAAAGTGCTTGACGTATTGAAAAAAGAAAAACTCTATGTAAAATTGTCAAAGTGTGAGTTTGGGAAAACCTCTTTGGTTTACCTAAGTCATATTATTGGTGATGGTCAGCTAAAAATTGATCTTTCTAAAGTTGAAGCAATTGTAAATTGGCCTAAGCCTACTAGTGTAACCGAGGTTCGTTGCTTTTTGGGTGTAGTACAGTATTGGAGGAGATTTATTGCCACTCTCTCTATTATTATAGCACCTTTACACACATTGACAAGTGTAAAGCAAATCTTTCAATGGGGAGGAAAGCAGCAGAATTCCTTCAAAATATTGAAAGAAAAGATCAGCACCGCACTAGCCTTGGCCTTACTAGATCTCCAACAACCATTCAAGATTGAGATAGACGCCAACAGATATGCCATGGGAGCTATACTAATGCAACAAAAGAAGTTGATATGTTACCATTAAGAGAAGTTCTCTCAGGCCGTGATAAATTATCCCACTTATGACAAGGAGTTATATGCCTTGGTCCAGAGCGTGAAAAAGTGGAAACACTACCTGATCGACAAGGAGACCATCATCCATATGGATCATCAGCCCTTGCAGTATCTTCAATCACAAACCAAGTTGCAGCAATCTCGTCATTTCAGGTGGATGGGTTTTCTTCAGCAATTTCATATGGTAATAAAGTATATATTTGGTATAAAGTATAATAAGGGCACTAGCAACAAAGTGGCTGATATGCTATCTCACACTCTTATTTCTGCTTTTGTTATTTTGCATAATGCTTCGTTATATTTTGAAAGTTATGTTAAACAATATGCTAACGATGATGAATTTAAGAAGATTTATGCAAAATTAACCCATGGTTCACAGGTGGACAACTGTCACTTGCAAGGGAAACTATTGTATCACCTCAATAAATTGTGCATACCCACAGGAGAAAGGGTACATGTAATTTGGGAGGCCCACACCTGCCTTGTGTCTAGTCATTTTGGTGTTAAAAAAACTTTGTGTCATGTACAAAGATTTTGTTTTTGGCCTCATATGAAGAACATTGTGACTCACTATGTAAAGGGATGCGTGATGTGTTGCCCTCTAATAGAAAACTCGAGCTCTACACACCACTCCCTATTCTGAGTCATCCATGGGAAAATGCGTCGATGGATTTTGTAGGAGGTTTGCCTTTGTCTAGGAAAAGTCATGACTATTTGTATGTCGCCATTGACCATTTTTGTAAGATGTGTATTTTAATGCCTTGTAAAAAGCATATCACTGCAAAGTAGATTGATTATCTTTTCTTTCAGCATGTTTGGGTCCATTTTGGGTTGCCCACATTGATTATGTTAGATCGAGACTCTCTCTTTCTCGAAGAGTTTTGGACTAGCTTGTGGAAGATGATGGACACCAAGTTCAAAAGAAGCACGACATTTCATCCATAGACTGATGAACAAATAGAGGTTGTGAACCGCACCGTGGTACACTTGTTGCAAGTCTATTGTGGGAAACATCATAAGTTGTGGGATGAGCATCTTCCATATGTGAAACATTTCTACAGTCGAGAAGTGCACTAATCTATGCATCGTTCACCATTTGAGACATGTTTTGGCTACCTGCCAAAATATCCTTTTGATATGGTCTTTGGAAGGGAAGATGACTCCAGTGGACGTGATGATAGGGACAAAACACAGTGGTTTATTTAGTGGATCTAGTTGATTCACCAAGCAGTATAGGAGTAGTTGGAGAAAAGTCAAGCTCCATACAAGGCTAGACATGACAAACACCGAGTCGACCATCAATTTCAAGTGGGCGACAAAGTGTGGTTCTATACTAGCAAGGAAAGGATGAAGGGAGAAGGGAAGAAGTTGCAACCAATCTAGTATGGTTCATTCACTGTCTTGGAGAATATTGGAAACAATGCCTTCCGTCTCGTTTTGCTAACATATATGCAAATGTACTCCATAGTGAATGTGGAAAACTTAAAGCTGTATGAGCCACCATTGATTATGGACATCGAAGAGGTGGGAACAGTTCCTACAGTTGATGACTTTGCACCAGAGTATCTCGATGATTTACCTGAAAATATCATCCTTGATAGAAGAAACAGGACTTCACAATGGGGAGATGTGGAATACCTTTGAGTTGGTTTCAAAGGGATGCACCCTAGCAAGGGAAAATGGGTGGAAAAATAAAGATTGAGGGAACAATTCCCTCACTTGTCGATTGACTGATAAAGCTTTTGGCAGTCCAAAAGCTCCTCAATCGGGAGGATTGATCCAGGTGGATCTCCAGACAGCAGTGTCATGGAAAAGGCTCAAAATTCAAAGTGGCAGAAATTTGATTAACTTGACATCAGATCAAAGAGCTTGTCACCCTGATTCCAACGGTGTGAACGACACTCCAATCTAAGTCTGGATGAGGAAGATAGAGGTAGTCAAAGTTTTGGTTGAATTTTGCTGAGTGGGCAGGCTTAATGGAGACACTATTTCAAAGTTTTTTGGTAGATGGAATCCAACCAACTCTAGCCAGATTCTAGGCAAAATTGTCGCACCGTCAAATCGTCTCCTTCAGTCCAAATTCCAAAATTTTAAAAAGTGACATATTGTTAAAACGAAAATATATATATATATATATATATATATATATATATATATATATATAAAAAAAAGGGGTGGCAGGCCATCAACCCTGCCACCCCAATCCTTATCATATATGTAATATTGCAGGGGCGCGTCACTACCCCCGACCGCTCCCCCCATACCTAGCAGAACCCTTATCACACGCGGAGGAGTAATGTGGGCCGACCATTGGGGCATGGACCTAACCACAAAATTTCCCATGTTAATCAGTGTATGGGCCACCGTAGAGAAAGGGATAGGTGAGGTAGGTGGGCTGCCCAAGACAGGCCCAACCTGACCTCCCTTCCAAAATTTAGTGTTGTTATGTAAAATGGGAGGGGGCGAGTTTTCACCGCCCAACCCCATCCACAATAATCAGATCTCTAACCACTTTGCCCAACTGAGTTTTTGAAAAATCTGCTAGCCCTTTTAATATTTAAACTCAGTTCACTAGTGCACCTAGGCAGTGGAGGAGCGTGCACATAGTTCGAGGCATGTTAATTTGCAGGTGGAAAAACCACGAGTAGTGCAGAGAGAGGGGCAAAACCATGATTTGAGCAATTTCTCCACGGGGGCAGATTTTCACTTTGTCAGATTTCGACAAATTTTATATGGTTTTAGCATTTCTTGATGGCACGAAGGCAATGGTGTTCTCTGTTTCTCCAACATAGTTCTACATTTTTCGGCCATTTTTCAGTATGGAGGTATAAGACTCCTTTTTGTAAATGATGATTGTACTCTTCTTTCTCATGCCACTTAAAGAATGAAGGTCTCCCCATTGGTCGAGCAAGGCCCCATTGATTGAGTAGGCCCTGGAGACATAGTCCAATTTGGATGAAATCCATTATCAAGTCTCTTGTCTTCTTTCATTATTTTATGTGTTTCACCTCTTCTCTCATGTGCACATTAAATTTCTATGTTTAAGCTACAATTTATGCATGTAATTATTTAATTCATATATAAGAAAAAGATATTTGGATCAGTCACAGGGGGTTTGAGGACCCTATATTAGGTGGGCAAACCTACCTATGGTGTTGTGCATGCTTTTCGAACATGGTTTTGGTGATCTAAAATGTGAGAACTTCTTATTTCTAGTACAGAGATTGATTGTAGGGGAATTTACTGTATATGTCACCTTTAAAGAAAGGATGAGATCCATAAGCTACCTAGCCTTTTACAGACTCTGCCTAAAGAAATAATAGAAGTAATCACTAATGATCTGGAAATGAAATTACTTGTTTGCTATCCAAGGTGTTATTTATCCATAAACTTATGTGTGCAAACTGTTTAATATGTTTTGCAATTGGAACAAAATTCTCTTGGTGAATTTTTGAGTCTTTTTGTGTGTAGGAGGTTTATTTCTTTTTATTGTTTAACATCTTTAACTCTGGAAAAATACAACAAATAAATCACAAAATATAACATAGCATATGTTAAGGTAGTTCACCCCTCCTGGGCTACATCCATCGGGTCCAAGGCCCCCAAATGGGCATGTCCTTGCTCTTATTATGCTTAGAAAATGGTTATACAGTGTGAAGGAAGCCTAAAAAGGCAAAAATAGCTATAGAAACAAGTTTAGAATGTAGAAAATAGTGAGGAATGACTATAGTTTCACCTCCAATGGTAAGTTATAATTGAATATAGCTCTCCAATCCCCAAGCCCTTGTGGCTCTTCAAGGTTCCTCACTGATAAAGTACTTAAAGAAATGCTCTGATGGCTCTGCAACCTGCACCATTGGCTCTGGAATGCTCCAATTACCCAAAATAAAAAAAGCATTCACTCCAAAAGGTTTTTCCTAGCAAAATTTATGACCAAATCCACTTTTGCCCAATCAACCCTAAAAAACCTCTACCAAATGTGGAGAAACTGCCAGTTAACATGCTAAGTTTGGCCTATCCGCCAACTTTCGCGCGCTCATCTAGAATCTCCACATGGTTAATGGTTGACATTAGTGCTGGTAATTGCGGTCACATGTCTACACCTGTTGCATCGAATGTTGGAGCCAATGGTTAGATTAATTGTGGCATTTAATATGTTTGAAACCTCCACTAGTTCCATAAGACAGCTCCACAGACTTAACCATTTTGTGTTATCCGCTTGTTTTAGCCCATGGTTTATCGCACCAAGGTCATATGATATGGGGGCTAGCCCCTTGGTGTTGGCCCCCTTTCCCGCCGTCTGCAGATTGACTAAACTTCAAATATGTTTAAACACCATTACATTGTAAGTTCTATTGTGTAGGTGGGCTAGTCGGGCCTATGGGCTGGCAGCCACCCGACCCAGAGTCGAATCCCATGAGCTCCATACAATTTTTCCCAACACCACATTACAGTCCAAGTGCCACATGTCAGTGCACAATTGGACCTCTCAAACAACATATTCCCCAAATATTCCTTGGAATATTTTATTTTTAATTTTTTTTTTTAAATTCAAATTTTGAAGAATATTGGGCTTTTTCAAATTGCGATATCTTCTTCATATGGTGTCAATTTTTCGAATCATTCACAGCACCAGAATCAGGAAGACGAGATCCATCCGGTCATTTAGGTTCCAACCCATTTTGAGCAGTTTCAATTTTGGGCATTTTCGACACTTAGGACATAAGCACTTGATCACACCTCCCAAATGGGAAGCTTTTGGACCACAAAAGCCTTCAATTACCTATTAAGAAGGTGAGGGTACAACTCCCTCACCCTTTCCACCTCCATCCACTTTGCCTTACTTGGTTTGGTGCCTTTAAGACCAACACGAACATAATCAACATTCCCCTCCTTGAAGTGTGTGTCCTTCTATCAAGGATATCATCTTCTTTCAGCTCCTCCAAAAATTCTGGCGAGAAATCATCTATGGATGGCAGCTGAATGTCACTTTCATGATAAAAAACTAAAGGAGTTTCATACAAACGTAAGTTTTCAACACTCACAGCTGAATACATTTGCATATATGAAGGAAAATCTAGTTGAAAAGCATTATATCCAACTTGTTTAAGGATCTTGAATGGACCATAACGAATAGGATTCAACTTTTTACCTTTTCCTTTCATTCTTTCCTTACCAATATACAACCATACCTCATCCCCTTCTTGAAACTTATGATCAACTCTATGTTTATCATGTCTCTCCTTGTACTTTCCTTGAATTTTTCAAGCTGTTCTTGAACTTGCTGATGTATGAGTTGAATTCTTTCAATGAATGTGCGAGCTTTGTCAATGTCATTATGCCCATCAATGGTGACATCCTTCTCAAGAATGAAATCTAAAGGTGATTTAGGCAAATACCCAAAAAAAGCTTCAAAAGGTGAAGTATTTGTAGAAGAGTGCTTGGCTCGGTTGTAGGCATGCTGAATGTAATACAAATGCTCATCCCAATGCTTGGGATGCTTTCTGCAATAACCTCTCAAAAGATGCAAAATGTTTCTGTTCACTACCTCTATTTTTCCATCTGTTTGTGGATGGAAAGTAGTACTCTTCTTCAGCTTGGTGTCCATCATCTTCCATAGGTTGGACAAAAAGTTCCCAACAAATATGAAATCCTTGTCAATAACAATAGAAGTAGGCAAGCCATAATGAACCCATACATGTTGAAAATATAAATCGGTAGTTTGTTCAACAGTGACAGTTTTCTTACATGGCATAAGTATACACATCTTGTTGAATCGATCAACTACTACAAAAAGATAATCATGCTGCTTAATGGTAGACCTCCTACAAAATCCATAGAAACACTTTCCCATGGTCTATAAGGTACCGAAAATGGTGTATATAATCCAAGCTTCCTATTTCTAGGCTTGCTTGTAGCACATAATGAACAACTTCTAATCAACCGTGAAACAATATCTACCATGCGAGGCCAATAACAATACCTTTGTAGATATGCCATTGTTTTGCTTACCTTGAAATGGCTAGCAATAAGAGAAGAATGAGCTTCTCTTATGACACTTAGTCTCTCTCCCTGTGGTATACATAACTTTCCCAAATGAAATAGCAAGTTGTTATGCAAATGATAATCATTCTTCTCAACATGGTTCCCTTCACTCAAGTTAGCATACACATCTTTAAAATCATCATCAGATGCACATTGTTCTATGTAACTCTCATGTACAATATAATCATTCTTAAGTAAAGTAGTAGCATTAATAATAGGCCTTGAAAGCATATCAACAACTTTATTGAAAATACCTTTCTTGTACCTTATTACCAAGTGAAATTGTTGTAAGAAGCCCATCCATCTGAAATGTCGTGACTGTTGCAATTTACTTTGCGACTGCAAGTATTGTAAAGGTTGATGGTCAGTATGAACAACTGTTTCTTTGCCAATCAAATAGTGTTTTCACTTTTTAACGCTTTGTACCAATGCATACAACTCCTTATCATATGTAGGATAATTCATAATAGCACCATTAAATGTCTCAGAATAAAATGCAATAGGCTTACCATGTTGTAAGAGGACTGCACCCATGGCATAATCACTAGCATCGGTCTGAATCTCGAATGGATGTCTCAAGTCTAGTAATGCAAGAAATGGAGCTGAACTTATCTTTTCTTTCAAAGACTTGAAAGCTTTCTTTTGTTTGCCTCCCCATTGGAAAGCATGCTTCACACTTGTCACTGCATGCATAGGAGCGGCTATGGCAGAGAAGTTAGAAATGAACTTCCTCCAATACTGAGCTGCACCCAAAAAAATTTCTTACATATGTAATGGATTTGGGAGTAGGCCAATTCACAATAGCCTCTACCTTAGCAGGATCAATTCTCAAAGCACCTCCTCCTACTATGTGTCCCAAATAAACCAAAGAAATTCACACTTTGACATTTTAAGAAATAACTGATTTTTCTTCAAAATATCAAGTACTTTCTTAACATGCATGACATGATCTTCTCTAGACTTGCTGAAAATTAAGATGTCATCTAAGTAGACAATAATGAAATCATCAAGAAAAGGACATAAGACATCATCCATTACCCACATGAAAGTTGCAGGTGCATTGCACAAACCAAACAACATCACAGGCCACTCAAAGAGTCCTTGTTTGGTTTTAAAAGTTGTCTTCCAAATGTTTCTTTCTTCAATTCTAACTTGATGATAACCATTGTGCAAGTCTTACTTAGTGAAATATTTAGCATTTTTCAGCTGATCTAACAAATCATCTATCCTTGGAAGTGGGTAACGATTCTTTACCGTTATTTTGTTCATTGCCATGAAATCCACACACATGCACCAAGTTTCATCTTTCTTTGGAATCGACACTATCGATGACCCACATGGCGAAGTGCTTGGTCTTATGAAACCTTTGTCCAACAAGTCTTTAGTTTCCTTCTTTATTTCAGCATTCTCCATGATAGACATGCGGTACATGTCTATTTTAGGAAGAGGACAATCTGGATGTAAATGGATTTCATGCTGAATCTCCCTTCTAGGAGGCAAACTTGTTGGTTCTTGAAACATCTCATGATGTGCATAAAATACATCATATAAATATCATTTAAGCTTGGAATCATAATTTTCAAATGATTCATGATTCACATCAACCTTAGGCTTGATCATAAGAAGTACAAAACTCTTACTTGAATTAACTAGCCTTTTTACCTGTTCCACATTTACCATCACTATATTTGCCTTCTTATGATGTGCTTTGACAATGTACTCCTTGCCATCTTTGAAAAGATAATATTTATTTTCATGGTGATGGAAGATAGATTTCTTGTCAAATAAGTAAGGAATTCCAAAACTATTCCTGATATATCAAGCGGTACTACATCAAGTTCAACTGTGTCAATAAAGTGTACAGTAATTGCAAAGCGCAATATGCACTTTCTTGAGACTTATAAGTTTGCATCCTTGCATATCCATCCAAGTGGATAAGGCTTTGGATGGGGAATGGTCTCGAGTTTAAGCTATTTTACCAAGTCTTTTGATATAATATTTGCTTGTGACCCACTGTCAAACAATGTGTCAATTTTAGTATGTTTTGAGACTACCCTCACTTGGAACAATTCAATTCTTTCTTCCTCATTAGGAGCTTGTACATGATAGTTCGAAGTACTAGTGCTTGCTTTAGTTTCAGTTTCCTTTCCCTTTAAGCTTTTCAAACCCATGGCTGCAATTTTGGTTTCGTCCCGTGAATCATCACCTAAATCTTGAGGTGTAGTTGTAGTAGCTATAGTTTTCTTCTTTCCCTTGTTTTTGTGGAACTGATTTCTTTTTTCAGGATAAAGTTTCCAACAATTTTTCTCTTCATAGCCTTCTTTTGAATAGTGTTTACATATCACTTTCTCCCCCTCCTTTTTGATAGATGCATTTTTTTTGCCTTTTCCCTTAGAGGTTTTCTCTTTGTTTTTCCCCTTAAAAGGCTTGTTTCTACCCTCATCAAAAGTGTTTTTCCCTCTAGCCTCTAAATGCATAGCTTGTACACAAACTTTTTATAGACTAGTAGGATTGAACATAAGGACAATATGTTTAAGGTAGCTATGCAAACCACCTATATACTTGAGCAAAGTGCCTTGACTTTGTAAGTCTACCCCTAATAAGAGTGTTCTTCTCCTAAAATCTTAGGTATAGTCTTGCACATTCTATCCCTTACGCTGTCTAAAGTTTTTCCAGATCATTATAGCCTTTTGAAGGTGAGCAAGAGGATAAAATTGTTTCTTAATTGTTGTAATAAACTCAGTCCATGATAGAGTAATCTTACCATGTTTCTTGATTTCCTCCTTGGTTTTGGCTTCCCACCAAACCAATGTTGCTCCATTGATACTTAGAGAGGCTAATTGTATTTTGGTGTCATCATCATGTAGATTTTGAATCCTTAAATAGACCACTGGTTGTCTGATCCAATTATCTACTTCCTCTGCATTAACATCACCATTAAACATGGGAAATTCAAATTTGACATCAAGCTTTAACAAAGGATTTTTACCAGTGGTTTTTGACTTATGTGACTAATTTACCAAAGTTGAAGAGGATGATGTTGAGGAAGAGGATGACGATGGAGATGGTGGATCACCATTTCCTCCATTCCCTTTCTTTGACTTATCATTACCCTTGTTTCCTCCTGAGGAATCCTCTCCTTCTTTTTGGTTTTTAGACCCTTCTCCAGCAATCCTATCATTTCTTTCTCGATAGAGGATCCTTACCTTTTCAGTTATATCCAAGAAAGCTTTCCGAAAAATTCTTTCTTCTTCCTTGGGATCCATTTTTTCATGAGCTTCTTCTTCTCTTGAAGACATACTTGTAGCTGCTTCTAAGGCTATTGAGGATGAGATAGAAGATGGAGATAATGGCACCCTAGCCCTCCTTGATGGAGGATTATCTTGTGCTCTAACCAATTTTTCTTCCCCTATTTTAAGTTTAAGCCTAGTAAGCATCAAATTTGCAAAACATTAAAATATTTCTTTGCACAAAACTCAAAACTTGAGCTGAAACCTATGTTCAACGTATGCTCTGATAACAATCTGATCTGAAATGTGAGAACTTCTTATTTCTAATACAGAGATTGACTGTACTGGCATTTACTGGATATGTCAGCTTTAAAGAAAGGATGAGATCCAGAAGCTACCTGGCCCTTTACAAACTCTGCCTAATAATAGAAGTAATCACTAATAATAATATAAGTAATCACTAATGATCTGGAAATGAGATTACTTGTTTGCTATCCAAGATATTCATTATCCATAAACTTATGTGTGCAAACTGTTTAATATGTTTTGCAATTGGAACAAAATTCTTTTGGTGAATTTTTGAGTCTTTTTGTGTGTAGGAGGCTTATTTCTTTTTACTGTTTAACATCTTTAACTCTGGAAAAATACAACAAATAAATCACAGAATATAACACAACATATGTTAAGGAAGTTCACCCCTCATGGGCTACATCTACCGTGTCCAAGGCCCCCAAATGGGCATGTCCTTGCTCTTATTATGCTCAGAAAATGGTTATACAGTGTGAAGGAAGCCTAAAAAGGAAAAAATAGTTGTAGAAACGAGTTCATAATGTAAAACATAGTAAGGAATGACTATAGTTTCACCTCCAATGGTAAAGCTATAATCCAATAAAGCTTTCCAATCCCCAAGCCCTGGTGGCTCTTCAAGCTTCCTCGCTGATAAAGTACCTGAAGAAATGATCTAATGGCTCTGCAACCTACACCATTGGCTCTCGAATGCTCCAATTACACAAAATAAAAATAAAAAATGCTGCAAAAGGTTTTTCCTAGCAAAAGTTATGACCAACTCCACTTTTGCCCAATCAGGCCTAAAAAACCTCCACCAAATGTGGAGAAACTACCAGTTAACATGCTAAGTTTGGCCTGTCTACCAACTTTTGTGTGCTTCGCCAGAATCTCTGTGTGGTTAATGGTTGACATTAGTGCTGGTAACTATGGCCACATGTCCGCACCCATCACACTGGATGTTGGAGCCAATGGTTAGATTAATTGTGGCATTTAATATGTTCGAAACCTCTACCGGTTCCATGTGACAGTTCCGCAGACTTAACCGTTTGGTGTTATCCGCTTGGCTTAACCCATGGTTTACCGTGCCAAGGTCATATGATATGGGGGCTGGCCCCCTTTCCTACCACTTGCACATTGACTAAACTTCAAATATGTTTAAACACCATTATATTGTAAGTTATATTGCGTAGGTGGGCCAGTCGGGCCTTTGGGTTGGCAGCCACCCAACCCAGGGTTGAATCCCATGAGCTCCATAAACTTTTGCCCAACACCACATTGCAGTCTAGGGGCCACATGTCAGCGCACAATTGGACCTCTCAAATAGCATATTCCCCGAATATTCCTCAGAATATTCCATGGAATATTCCTCAAAATATTTCATGGAATATTCCCAAGAATATTCCTCAGAATATTTTGCTTTTTAATTTTTTTAATTAATTAATTAATTTTTTTTTTTTTAATTCAAATTTTGAAGAATATTGGGCTTTTTCAAATTGCGGTATCTTCTTCGTACGGTGTCAGTTTTTCAAACTGTTCATGGTGCCTGAATCAGGAAGATGAGATCTATCCATTCGTTCAAGTTCCAACCCATTCTGAGCAGTTTCAATTTTGAGCATTTTCGACACTTAGGACATGAGCACCTCATCATTTGGGCACGATGGTTTTTGGTCCATGGTATTGGATGCTTCGACATGTATATATATGTATTGTAAAATTGAAAGGAAGATAATGAAAAATCAAGCTAGTAGTCCCAATTTTGGGATCCATGGGAAAATCTCTATGTATATGTGTTTTATGTGTTATGCTCTCACATTGTTTATTTTCAGTGTTTTAGAATTCGTATGTAGATAATTTATGTACTGGGTTAAAACCTACATTTGGTATCAATGTTGTTTTGGCTTCAAGGGGATGCCTTTGTTGCTGAGGGGTTTTGCTCGGGCCTGTGGTAGACCTTTTTCAGTGAGGAGATCTGCGGGATCGATTTTGGTGGTGAAAGAAGATGACGAGCAATGGAAATATAGAGATCGAGAAATTTAATGGTTAGAGTTTTGAGTTGTGGAAAATCAACATGGAGGATTTGTTGGTGGATAAAGATCAATGGATCATGGTAGATCTGGGTACTAAACCAACGGGAGTGTTCAATGAAGAATGGAAGAAGTTGGATTAGAAGGCAAAGAGCAAAACACAATTGCATGTCTCAAGTTCAGTATTTCTAAATGTATCAGGGGAAGCTATGGGGAAGGATTTGTGGGACAAGTTAGGGACTTTGTACCAATCTAAGTCTTTGGTGAATAAATTGTTCCTATAGAAAAAGTTGTATGACCTGAGGATGAAAGATGGAGACTTGGTGACAAATAATTTGAATGCATTTAATACCATGGTAAGTCAGTTATTATCTGTTGATATTTAAATTTCAGATGAAGATAAGTGCATCAGTTTGTTGTGTTCTCTACTAGATTTGTGGGAGTCTAGTTATTGCAGTAGGTAGCAATGCAACTGCCTTATGTTTTGATGAAATAGTTTGTTGATGGAGGAGATGAGACAAAAAAATATGGAGATCCAGAATGGTGATGCCTTTTTTGTACAAGGATGGTCTTAGAACATAAAAAAAATTAAGTCATCGAGTGGGAGATCGGAGATCTAAATCTAGAGGGAGATCTAAATCTCCAAGAAAACCTGTAAAGATGTGCTAGAAATGTAGAAAGGAAGGGAACTACAAAAGGGACTGTAAATCTAAAGCTCATGAAAAAGGAAAGGGATCTGATGATGCTCCTTCTACAGAGGCAAAACCACCTCAGATGAAGGTGGGGATGTATACTTGGCTTCTTCAAGTACATATGTATATCACAAGGCATGGTTGATTGACTTAGGTGCATCCTTTCACTTCACTTCCCATAGAGAGTGGTTCTACGAGTATGAGAAATATGATGGTGGTGATGTCTTCTTAGGGGATGATAGGAAGGCTAGAATCATTGGTCATGGAAAAGTAAAGTTGAAGTTGTAAGGTGGAAGGGTTAGAACACTTTTGGGTGTTTTGCATATTCCTGCATTGGCCAAAAATTTGATTTCTGTAAGGAAGTTAGATGATGCATGTGCAAAAACATGGTTCAAGAAGGATACCTGGAAGATGTTTTGGGGAGAACTAGTATTGATGTGAGGAGTTCAGATTGGAAACTTGTACAAGCTATAAGGTAACATTGTTGTTGATGAGTGCAATAGTTTTGTGGTTCCTGAAAGTGGAGCAAAACATCTAGTGGTCTCTGGAGAAAAGACCATGCTGTGGCATCAAAGTCTTGGGCATATTAGAGATAAGGGTATTCAAATACTTCATTGTAAAGGTATGGTAGAAGGTATGACTAATAGCTCTCTGGATTTTGATTTATGTGAAAATTTTATATATGGGAAGTAGAATCGGGTGAGTTTCCCCTTTGGTGGTAAGAGGGCAAAAAAAATATCAGAGCTTGTGCATAGAGATGTGTTTGGACTTGTGAAGGTTCCATCACTGGGTAAGTCTATGTACTATGTATCATTTATAGATTACTTCTCAAGGAATACATGGATATATTTCCTTAAGAAGAAATCTGAAGTCTTTGACAAGTTTAAAGAATTTAAGGCTCTGGTGGAAAACCAAACAGAGAAGAAGATAAAGGTGTTGAGGATAGATATCGATGGATAATTTTGTAGCAAGGAATTTGAGAATTTTTGTACGAAGTGTGGTATAGCACGACAAAAGACTACTCCATACACATTTGAGCAAAATGGAGTTGCAGAAAGAATGAACAAGACGTTGATGGAAAGGGCAAGAAGCATGCTCAGTGGTGCCGAGTTAGGAAAAGAATTCTTGGTAGAGGCAATGGAGATTGCATGTTACCTGGTCAATAGATCACCTTCATTAGCATTGGCAGACAAGACTCCACAAGAGGTATGCACTAGTAAGAAACCCTCTCTTTCACATCTGAGGGTATTTGGATGTGATGCATATGTACATGTTCTAAAGGAGCAAAGAACAATGTTGGATAGTAAATCCGAAAAGAGCATCTTTACTGGGTATAAGGATGGTTTAAAGGGTTATAAGATTTGGAACCCAGTAACAAGGAAGGTTGTGTACAACCGAGATGTGGTGTTTAGAGAGGTGAAAGATGTTATTAAACATGAAGTCCCATCAAAGGAACCTGAGAAGATAGAGTTTGAGCTAAAGGAAGAAGAATCAGACTCTACAGCAGAAGAGGAATCAGAAGATGAAGAGCCACAAACTCCAACTGTGAGAAGATCAATTCGAGAAAGAAGGCAACCAGAAAGGTATAGTCCATCTAATTTTTTTTCAAAATTTTCTTTATCTATTACTGATGATGATCCAAGAACTATGAAGGAAGCAATAGGTTCAAAGGATGGCAAACTCTGGAAAGAGGCCATGGTTGATGAAATGACATCTTTGCATAAAAATGAGACTTGGGACCTTATGGAGTTGCTGGCTAGAAGGAAACCCATTGGCAGCAAATGGGTGTTCAAGAAGAAGACAAACGCAAAAGGAAAGGTGGAGAAATACAAAGCTCGGTTGGTAGCAAAAGTTTATTCCCAAGTGTTGGGAATTGATTTTGGTGATATTTTTTCTCCTGTTGCCAAGGTAGCTTCTATTAGATTACTTTTATCTATTGTTGCTGATTTTGATTTTGAGGTAGAATAGATGGATGTGAAGACAACGTTTCTTCACGAGGATCTAGAACAAGAGATCTACATGAAGAGACCTGAAGGCTTTGTGGTGAAGGGTAAGAAAGAACTGGTATGCAAGTTAAAGAAGTCTCTATATGGGTTAAAACAGTCACCAAGGATGTGGTACTAGAAATTTGATACGTTTATACGGGGACTTGGCTTCACCAGAAGCAAAGAAGATCACTATGTGTATTTTAAATTTAATTGGTGACCGTGTTATTTATTTGGTCTTGTATGTGGATGATATGTTCCTTGTTAGAAATGACAAAGAAATTATCCAAGATTTGAAGACCAATTGTCCTCCAAATTCAGCATGAAAGATCTTGGTGCTGAAAACTATATTTTGGGCATGGAAATTAAAAGAGATTGGGAAAAGCGGAAGCTCTTGTTAAACCAGAGGAAGTATGTCAAGACAATACTAAAAAGGTTTAATATGCAGGATAGTAAACTGGTGAAGGTTCCTATTCTTGTAGGTGTGAAGTTATCTGCAGAATAGTGTCCCAAGACACAAGAAGAGGAAGAGGACATGTCCCATGTTCCATATGCAAGTGTATTCGGTAGCCTAATGTATGTGATGGTCTATAATAGACCAGAAATTGCACATGTAGTGGGATTATTGAGTAGGTTTATGTCGAAACTAGGGAAGGAGCATTGGACAATAGTGAAGCAGGTATTCAGGTATTTGCGTGGCACTAGTGACTATCGTTTATGCTACCAAGGAAGACCAGGATTGGACAGAGTTTTGGATATTTGTAGCTTTGTTGATGCATAATGCGCTGGAGATCTGGATCAGAGAAGATCTACAAGTGGGTATGTGTTTAACCTATTTGGAGGTGCAGTGAGTTGGATGAGTAAGAAACAATCTGTAGTGGAATTATTAACTATAGAGACAAAATACATGGAAACCACTCATGCAAGCAAGGAATCAGTCTGGTTGTAGAGATTGTGTTCAAGTATGGGGTTAGTACAGGGAGCTATAAGAATAGAATATGATAGCTAAAGTGCAATTTTCTTGGCAAAGAACCCTGCCTACCATTCAAAGACAAAGCACATTGATGTTCAGTATCACTTTGTGAGGATATGATGAGGACAAAAAGGTGTTGCTGTAAAGGTTGGAACTTTGAAGAATACATAGATGCATTGAAAAAATTTGTGAGCTCTGAGAAGTTCTCTTGGTGTAGAGAAACAATGGGCATTGTAGGGCTAGATAAATGACTAAGCTCTCTTGTGGTCCCTTGTGGAAATTAAAAAACAAGTGGGAGAATTTTGGGTTGTGTTATATTCTTTGCATGAGTAGCCCCCTAATGAACCGGGGGGTTAGAGGGGGAATGGAGCCCCCCCTTCGTGTGCCGATTACGCAGTAGGGGGGGTCATAGGGGGTTTAAGGGGGGTAGTGAGTCTCCATCTATAGGGCCTGGGGTAGCGCCATGAGAAAATTTTTTTGGGACCTTGTATTAGGTGGGAAAACCTACCTATGGTTTTGTGGATGGTTTTCGCACATGGTGTTGGGCGCGATGGTTTTCGGTCCATTGTATTGGATGCTTTGGCATGTATATATATGTATTGTAACATTGAAAGGAACATAATGAAAAATCAATCTTGCAGTCGGGATTTTGGGATCCAGGGGAAAATATCTGGGTATATGTGTTTTATGTGTTATGATCTTGCATTGTTTATTTTCTGTGTTTTAGAACTCGTATGCAGGTAATTTTTGTATCGGGTTAGAATCGACATGTCTAACATTCTATAAGGGACTAAGCCCTACTCCAGATCAGAGAGGAAAATTGGTCCTAAAACATAGATATTCTACCACATACATATGCCCAAAACACCTCCTCCAACTCGGCCTACTAGTTGCATAACTTGGCACAAAGAAAACACGAAAAAGATTGCAAAATCCATCCTTCCTTCTCTTGGAATAGACTTCTATAGGATATGGCTCCTTAGATGTCTTTATTTTTGGATGTATTATCATTTGTGATAAGAAATACTGCATGCTCCTCCTTCATTATAGACTTAGAAAGTCTCTTTTCTACATACATCCCAATTCCTCTATCTATTGTCAAGATCTAGATGGCCTTTGTCAACAACCAACTTGTCTCCAAAGGTTTCTAACTACTTTCTATAATAATTCTGCTAGACTCTCTTTCAATGATACTACTACCGAAGCTTCCTTTTAAATAGACTTCTATTGTTTATTTTCTTTAGATTAGATTTTTACCTTCTCATATTTTGGAATTTAGATCTAGTGTTTTTTATTTTTTGTGAGAATAAATATTTCGTGTCATAATTTAGAGAGTTCAGACCTATTGAGTAAGGAGGAAACTTGTGCAATATCAATAGTGCCATTTTAATTATGGATCTTCATAGGGAGTTGGATTTACATAGAGAGATTATATTCATGTAGACTTTTCTTTAATTCAAGTGGGGACACAATCATGTCACTATTCAAAGAATTTTGGATCAATGTGGTTAGAAGATTCAGACCAACCACATGGATCAAATAATTTCTTCCTTAGTTTAGTTGTACCTTCACAAAGGTGACAAACACAAGTGATTTTAAACTACTAGGAGTATAGCTCAGATCTCCTATTCCCTATGTTGAATGCTTGGATCAAATCTTCTTTATGTCTGTCCACAAGATTGTTCTAACTATAAGCTGTCATATGCCACTAAAATTAGGTGTCTCATAAATTACATATCATAGAAATTATAGTGCCATGTATGGTTTAGATGCTTTGGATATGTTATGTCATATATAGCTCGAATACCTCAAGTATGTAGTGCCACAATTATGTTGGATGTCATAAAAGTATACTATCATGGAGAAGTTCAGATGATGTTAGGCCTATTCTAGTTCTCTTCTTCAATAGGAACTTTGCTATCAACCACAAACTTGTCTTCTAGTGGATATGTTCTTTATAATATTGGCTATATGAATTCAAAACTTGTGGGTAGCTCTGAAACCATGTTGGAAATTCAGTTGAAATACTTAATTTCTATTCATGATATAATTACTTATGACTTGTTTATATGTGTTTTTTCCTTTAGCATTTTTTTTCTTTATGTCATTAAGCAATTATACAAAAAAAATGCATGAAAAAGACAAGAAACACCAGAAGTTAGGTTAGAGTTCAAGACAAAACCCATCAATCCTTTCCTTATATATTCTTTGTCAATAAGAGAAATCCAAGTCAGAGTAACTAGTTCCAAATCAATCCTCCAAACTCTGATAAGTCAACCCTCCTTCTTGTAGCTCATATGAACAATGATATTAGCCTTCATGTCATAGAGATATTAGGACCTCACACTATTTTATCTTAGGAACTTGCACTATTATAGTTTCAATAACTTGCATTGTTTACAAAGAAATACTACAATAACTCACAATGTTATAGCAATAGCTTTAGGAACTCACACTATTTATAGAGAAATACCTCAAGAAATCATATCTATATATAGACCACAAAAGACCACCAAATTGATTTCCAAATGGAGGAGACCAGGAGCCAATATATAGTTGTTTCTCCATGAAGAATCATGTCCTTTGGGCAGGCCAACTTGTCTGTTAGAGGGCTAACTTGTAAACTGGGAGGGACAAATGGGACTTTTCAAAAATCAGATTTTCTTTTTTTACAAGGGTCATGAAGAACATGCCCTTTTACATTTTATTTTTGACCAAAACAAAGCATGAAGAACATGCTTAATAATAAAAACAATAATAATAATTTTTATCCTTTTTTTTTACAAAATAATACAAGTACAATAAAAATTATAAAGATCGAACCTAGTTACGATTTTAAACATGGGATACATCATCCCAACTCTTCCTTAAGTGTTGTGCAATGTTACATCCCAAGAGACAGACTCTAGGATGTAAAGTTTCCTATCCTCTTCTGCACTACTCCTCATCTATGCATGACCCAAATTAACCTTTTAATGGTGTGATATGCCTCCTGCATGGGTGAATTTCCCTCCCATCATCCAATGAGTGAGCTCCAAATCACCTTGGCATTGTCCACAAAAATGACTCTTCTAGCTCATCTTGGTCATCGTCATCCCATACATTCCCTTTAAGAGATTCTCCATGAGCTTTTAGGGATGCAACCTTCAATATTTTCCAACATGACATTTGATGGGGATTTCTCCATCTCGAAACAAGACCTTAGGGTTATTCTTGTTGATAATTCAGTCAATAGCAAGGTCATGGTGTGAGAAATCAAAATGTCTAGGTTTATAATATTAGGTTTTCCACCTATTCATATTATACACCATTTGCGAACTAACTCAACTATGGTTCAACTACGGTGATTTTATAGTTGCTTGGATTTACTCCAAGACTCAACCATGACCCATAAGGTTGTATATGACACACATTGGTGCTATCCCTCTTGAGCTTACTACAAGTTTACTCTTCATTGGTTTTCAATAGTTGAAATGCATAACATATTCTAGGGAGTTATCCATTTAGCCCCTCAATGTTTATGGTCCCTTTGAATCTTAATGATTTGCAGGGAACAAGTCGATCTCATTCTAGAGATCTACAAGTCTCTTTTGTGGAACAATAATCATAATAAAACTTATAAAAGTAACCAAAAGGCATATAATACCCATGAAGGCTACAAGGAGATTCGAATTCCATATATAATCATGAAGTATTCTTTCCAGTTCAAATGATAGGCATAAACAATACATTTGGCTCAAAATTAACAATATTATAGCCCTGCAATCATTACATTTAGACTGATTCAATTTTCAGGCATAAAATACATAATTGGTCATCAAAAAACCATTAGAACAAGACTGAAAGCAAAATAATGAATATATTAAAAACATTTAAAATTTCAAGGACTACAACATTCAGTTGTAATATGATTTGGAAAGTCTAGAAATTGAGATTGGGATTGCAACTCTCCACCCAACCATAGACAACTGCAGCTAAGCCTTACTTGCAACTATCACCTCCGAGCCAGATTCCAAAGCTTGAGGTGGGGTGCTTCTGAGTGCTTTCAAACAACCAACACAATTGAAACAAGATGTCACAAGGCCATGTTGCCTTCATCCACTAGCTAAACCCATTATCTATCACACTATTCATGCACATTCACAGTCATGCCAACATTTTACAATAAAAATAACTCTAGCTCACTTTCAGGAGAAGGGAGTCCAAAATAAGGAAGGTTACTTAGTGGCTAAGTATTTAATGGGTAAAAAAATAACTTCTCCATGTGGTTCCTTAGTGAGTCAAGCACTAGAGCTTTATCCCCAAGGGAACTTCGGGTGATTCATCTACCCTCACAAGCACTCGAGTGATTCTTCCCAGTCCAAAAGGTTTGTCAATCCACGTGCTTCTAGTGGTTTCGTCAACCTTACATGCATGCTGCACTCTCTAAAATAACTCACCCAACAATCCTCACATAGAGGGTTCCTCTGTTGATGCCCTATTTCCAATATTTGATTCAAAGTAGGAGATCACCTGAGCTCCTTCTAGCTCTATGTTCTTACACAACAGATTTGAACGTCACATTCTAATTTCTATGCTTTCCCTATCTACGTTTGAGTGAGAAATAACATGTATGAGTCCATCCCCCAATGAATGTCCTTCCTCTCAAAATAAACTAACTACCCTAGTTGCTGCATGATTTGCACAACAATCCACCACTTGACAACACAACCCACATTGCTCTTAAATTTTTGTATTTTCTTTGCTTGATGTTTGAGTTGAAGGATAATTCAACCAATCCTTCCTCTTTTAGTTAAATTCAATGCATAATCAAAACATTTAATTCTCTTTAGCCAATCAGGACTGGTATTTAAAAACAACCATTTACTCAAGCAATCCCCTTCCTCAAGCAATGGAATCCATGTCCCTCTCTCAGCCATATGAAACTAATTACAATTGTTTACAAGAGAAAAAATATTAACAAGGGGATGTCATAGTCCCCTCTCCCTTAAGGGGGAACACTGTTCTCAATGTTCAATAACCATAATAAACAATCACAACTAGTATAGAGCTTTATACACACAACTATGATTAACCTTTACAATATATTTACAATTTTCTTTACTCAACAAATGGGAAAGAATATGTTTCTCTCATCTGGTCATCCATTTACCATGTGGCTTCCTCGAGCCAAATTATCTCCACTACACTTTGAGTTTCTCTATTACTCAGTTCCAGAGCATGAGTTGTCTTTGATCCAGTATGCATAAAGGTTCTAGATGGAACTCTCCTTCTGGTTCCACCTTTATCACCGTCCAATAAATAACATGATTAGTGTCATGTACATATTCTTTAGGAGATGAAACATGGAAAACATCACGGAATTTTATTGATGGAGGTACAGCTAATCTATAAGCCACTGACCCAGCCCTTTCATTTATCTCAAAAGGCCCACAAAATTGTGGTGCCAACTTGGCACAGGACCTAATATTTAAGGAAATTTTCTTCGGTTTAACTCTCAAGTAAACATGTTCCCTAACTTGGTACTCCTTATGGACCTTATGCTGATCCACATAGATTTTTTTCCTGTCTTGTGCCACTTTTAAATTCTTTCTAATGACTTGCATTTGCTGTGTAGAAAATCCTACAGATTCACAAGCTCATGTAATTTACTAAATCACAGGACGAGAATCTACTTCTAATTTCAACCAACAAAAGCCAATAGATCGATGTAAAACAATATGAACAACAAGAAGATAAATCAATGGCACATAACACAAGATGTATATGGGGAAGTCACCACTCAAAATCCCGCTATTTGTATTTCATATATCATAAATATGAGTGAAGATGCAAATCTTGTTCTCACTAGAACAATTCCACACAAGTATGCTCAACTCTTTGAGCTCACAAGCTAGCTCAAGCCAAATCCTTAGCTTATTTCGCATCTCTCCAAGCCCCTAATCTCTTGCTTTATTCCTAGGATGAATAACCTGTATCTAAATGGAATTCATGCTTCTAAAACCGTGCAATCCAAACATAGGATCAATCTCTGATGCATGCATGATATTTACACTCCAGTAAATAATACCACTGATAGTATAATTTCCCTGCACTCTAGTCTCAACTGGGTCTTTCTCTAAACTTACATGCATGAGTTTCTCGTGAGGGAATCTTTAGTTAACTAGAGTAGCACTAGTGGATGAATTAGTGCACCAACTCACTGTTAACTCTCTATTAGTTCCTCAAACAATTTAGAACTAATCTAACTGAACTTAACTCAGTGAATAGAGTGATCTAATTTCCAACTCAATTTAAACTCATATTGGACCCCTAAAACTTAGGGAGAACATATACATGACTACAGAAAGACTTCCAACTCAAGATTCCTAAGATAATTAAGTTAATTAAACTTAATTAACTATTTACAAGTTGCTATGAGAATAGACTTTGATTTAAATTACAGTTTAATTCAAGGAAAAACTAAACTGGAATTTCTTGTTGCCATTTCTCAACACTCCCTCTCAACAAGAAATGGATTATTATCTACATCAATCCTATCTCTATGAAACTCGAGTTTACATATTGACAATGCCTTTCTCAAAATGTCAGCATCTTGCTTCTCCATGGGAATGTACTCTAACTACATAATCTGCCTCAATACAAAATCTTTGAGATGATGATATCAGATATCAATATGCTTGGACCGATCATGAAAAACTAGATTTCCAAAGAATTTGATACAACTTTGATTATCACAATAAATCACAGTTGGATCCATCTACTAACCAAACAAACCAACTAGGATCTTCCTCATCAAGATGGCCTCACATGCTGCTTGACTTGTAGCCATTTACTCTGCCTCTACCGAAATGAGTGTAACCGATCTTCGTTTCTTGCTATACCAAGAAACTTCTGTTGATCCAATACTGAAGATCCCTCTTAATGTGATTTTTTGATTGGATGGACTCCCTTTCCAATCTGCATCAATGAAGTCTTGAAGCTTCACTCCCTCTTTCCATCTGTACCATAGTCCATATTGAGAAGTTCCCTTGAGGTATCTCAACACATCATTTTCCGCCTTTCAATACAACTTTGTAGGCCTAACCATCGCTTGACTAAGCTGGTTAACTGCATAACACATATCTGTACATGTGTTCACCAAGTACATGAGTGAACCCACAACCTGTTTGTAAATAATAGCTTCCACTATTTCCCCTGAAGTAGCATCCTCCTTCCTCCAATTACCGTTTAGAGGAGTCTCCATGGGTTTGCTGCTCTCCATGAAAAATCTCCTGAGTATCTCATTGTCATACTTGCCCTGAGACATAAACAACTCCCCATCTCCTTGTCATACCTCCATGCCAAGAAAGTAATGCATGAGCCCCATTTTCTTCATCTCAAACTCTCTTGCAAGGTCCTCCTTGTAAGACTTGATTAATTGATCATCAATTGTCAGTATGAGATCATCAACATAAAGTAAAATGATAAAAAAATTACCTTCCACCACTATGTGGTACATGTTCGCATATGCTTTACTCTTTGTGAAGCCTAACCCATTATGTGGATTTTTAGAGAGTTTGATACAATTCTGATTATCACATTAAATCACAGTTGGATCCATCTGCTGACCAAACAAGCCAACTAGGATCTTCCTCATCTAGATGGCCTCACATGCTACTTGACTCACAGTCATGTATTCTTCCTCTGCCAAAATGAGTGCAACCGATCTCTGTTTCCTTCCGTACCAAGAAACCACTGCTTACCCAATATTGATTATCCCTCCTGATGTGATTTTCTAATTGGATGGACTCCCGACTCAATCTGCATCAGTGAAGCCTTGAATATTCACTCCCTCTTTCCACCTGTACCATAATCCATACTAAGAAGTTCCCCTAAGGTATCTCAACACATGATTTACCACCTTCTTATACATCTTGGTAGGCCTAACGATCGCTTGACTAAGCTAAAAACTGCATAGCACATATCTAGTCCTGTGTTCACCAAGTACATGAGTGAACCCACAAGCTACCTATGAACATTAGCTTCCACTACTTCCCCTGAAGTAGCATCCTCCTTCCTCTAGTTACCTTCTAAAGGAGTCTCCATGGGTTTTCTACTCTCCATGCAAAATCTCCTGAGTATCTCATTGAGATACTTGCCTTGGGAAACAAACAACTCCCTATGTCCTTGTCATACTTCCTTGTCAAGAAACTAATGCATGATCCCCATGTCCTTCATCTCAAACTCTTTCGCAAGGTCCTCCATGGAAGACTTGAACAACTGATCATCATCTCTCAGTATGAGATCATCGACATAAAATACAATGATCAACAATTTACCTTCCACCACTATGTGGTATAGGTTCGCATTCACTTCACTCTTCCTGAATCCCAACCTGGTGAAGTAGATGTCTATCTTGGTGTACCAACCACGGGGTGCTTGCTTCAACCCATATAACTCTCTCTCGAGCTAGCACACATGCGACTCACAGTGAAAGCTCTCAAAACCTTTAGGCTGCTCTATGTACACCTCTTCCTCAATCATGCCATTAAGGAAGGTTGTCTTCACATCCATCTAATGTATTTTCCAACCCATCTGTGTTGATAGTGCCAATATAGATGTGATTGATGAGTACCTTGCAATAGGATCAAAGATCTCATCATAGTCAATCCCCTCTCCCTATGAAAATCCACGAGCCACAAATCTAGCCTTATGCTTCTCCATAATGCCATCTGCATCTTTCTTTACTTTGTAAAGCCAACGGGAGATCACCATTGACTTGTCCTCTAGTCTCAGGACCACATCCCAAAAACTATTACAAAGTATGGAGTCATACTCCACAACAACATCAACCCAAATTGGCTATTGCATTGCTTCCTTAAAGGAAGATGGCTCTGTCACAACACATTCACCCATAAGAGCCATGTAGCTAGTGTACCTCTATGGTGACCTCCTCTACCAGCACTAAGAAGTAGGTTCTTCCACATTCTCCCATGAATCATCCAACAATCTATCAGCCTTTCTGGTGCACTTTCTTCCCTCTTTGGAAGAATTTTCCTAAGTGGATGTCTCCACTCCTAGATCCTCTGCATGTGGTTTTTCCACACCAATATGAGGCTCCTGAACTTTAGGAGCTAAACGCTAATCATCTGCATGTAGCTGAAGCTCCCTCTCAATGGAAACTTGCATGACCTTCTCCTCATCGAATTTGACATCTCTGTGAACCACTGTGATCCTACTGGTCGAAAAGTACACCAGATAGCTGTGAGGTGTATCAGTGTACCCCACAACTATCCCCAACTCTGCTATCAGCTCAAGCTCTTTCTGTGCATCTTGTGTCACATGGAAATATAATGATGACCCAAAAATCTTGAAGTGGCCAACATCTGGCTTCTTACCGGAATAAGCCTCTCTAGTGTCTTCATCTCAAGTATCTGATGTGGGCTACGGTTCTGAACATAAACCGCTATGCTGCATGACTCATCCCACAAGTGTCATGGTAGGCCTTGATCATCCAACATTTTCCTCGTTTCCCCTACTATGATTCTATTCTTCCTCTTGGCCATGCCATTATGCTGAGGGTTATGGGGTGCTCTCAACTCCCATTTAATCCCTTCCGCAACACAGAAACTCTTAAACTCATTTGAGACATACTCACCACTGTCATCACTCCATAGAGATTTAACCTTCTTTCCCAACTCTTTCTCCACCAATTATTTAAACTCACAAACCTATGTGTAAGTTTGATCCTTTTTCAACATGGAAAAGATCCAACAGTTACAAGAATAATCATAAACAAATATAACATAATACCTGTGTTTGGTCATGGATGTTGTCAAGAATGGTCCACACACATTTGAATGGACTCACTCTAGAATAGCCTCTGCTCAAATGTCTTTGTTGTGAAAGGGAGACTTGGTGTATTTTACCAAAGTACACCCCTTACATGTATCAAATTGCTCAAGCGTACCTTTGGGAAAATTGGTAGAGATCTCCTGAAATATATTCAAAGCCCCATGATGCAAGTGGCCCAATCGCTTGTGCCACAACTCACCAATGTCTTGGCTTTGCACCCTTTCTACTTTTGTGATTTTGTACATCACACTCCTCCACCTCCATCTTATCTATATTCTTCAATTTAATCCCTATCTTCTTTAAATAACCCATGGCTATGTGTCAAAGGAACACCTTTCCTTTCGAGAAGATCACATCATAGCCTCTATCTTCAGGCATGGAAATGGATACCAAGTTCTTCTTTAGATCGGTCACATACATAGCATTATTCAAGGTGAGTGGAGCCCCATGCTCCCTCTGAAAATTAATCGTGCCAAATCCAGTAACACTATACTTCTCATCGTCACCCATGTCGATATGCCTCTAGAGAAATTTCTCCTTCAGGTTGCTAAATAACACTTTGTCACCATTCATGTGGAATGAAGCTCCACTCTCTAAGTACCATACACTTCCCATGATTGATGGCACCATGCATGCAATAAGGGAAAAGTCCAATACGAATTGAGAGGTCAAATCCTTACCTGCCACTCCTCCCGAGGAATTCTTCTTGGACTCCTTGAGTGGAAAATTTGTAGCAAAATCACCCAGCTCATGACAATGAAAGCACTTAAATTTCATCATGTCTTTCTTCTTATATCAATGATAAGCATCTATTTTGGAATGAGAATCTTTCCCTTTCCTCTTATTAACCGTAATCGCTAAGGCACAATTCTCTTCGTCATCAATCTTTGATGAAGAGCCATCCTTGGTGTTCCTCTTGATCTCCTCCAACATCAAATCTGATCATAGTTTTTCCCAACCTGTTAGCTTCTCTTGACCATTGACAGAGTCCTGATAACTATTGCAGGAGTCCTAGAAGAGAAAGACTCACCATCTCATCCTCTGAAACCGTGATTCTAACACTTACAAGTTCATCACAAGATTGAGTGAGCTTGGTCAAGTATTTTGGAATCGTCTCACCTTTCTACATTTTGTTTTTTCAAAGCTTGTCCTTCAATGCCAATTTCCTTTGGTCATTGTTGTTCTGATACAAGTTTGTCAATTTTTTCCAAATAGCATACCGAATTTCCTGTCCATGGAGACTTGAGACAATGTGGTCTTTAACTCCCTAAAGGATTATCTGCCTCGCCTTCACCACACACTTCTTCCATGCGACCAAATTCTATGCATCAAATGTTGTTGGCTTAGGAATTTATTGATCAATGAATTCATTCAAGCCACTATGCTCTAGTATAACCTCCATTATGTCCCTCCAGGCTATAAAATTCGAGTTATCTTCCAAGACATACTGAAGCTGCAAATCGTAGAATGCCATTTGCGAATCTTGAAGTATGTATTGCAAATTCAAATTTCACTTGTAACCCAAAACTTAAAACTTCGAAATCTCCTCTAGTATACTATTCTTAGCTACAATACCATGTAGAAAATAATGTATATTCATAAGCTCATGCAATTTTCTAAAGCATAGGACAAGAATCTACTTCTACTTTTGACTAGCGGAAACCGATAGATCAGTTGAAAACAATATGAAAAATAAGAAGATAAATAAATGGCACATAACACAAGATGTATCTAGGGAAAGCCACTACTCAAAACCCCACTATCTATATTTCATATATGAAAAATATGAGTGAAGATACAAATCTTGTTCTCACTAGAACAATTCCACACAAGTATACTCAACTCTCTCAGCCCACAATCTAGATCAAGCCAAATCCTTAGCTTATTGTGCAACTCTCCAAGCCCCTAATCTCTTGCCTTATTCCTAGGATGAATAACCAATATTTAAAGGGAATTCATGCTTCCAAAACTATGCAATCCAAACATAGGATAAATCTTTGATGCATGCATGATATTTACACTCTAGTAAATAATACCACTGATAGTAAACTGCCCCTGCACTCTGGTCTCAACTAGTTCTTTCTCTGAACTAACATTCATGAGTTTCTCATGAGGGATTCTTCAGTTAACTGGAGTAGCACTAGTGGATGCATTAGTGCACCGATTGACTGTTAACTCTCTATTAGTTCCTCAAACAATTTAGAACTAATTTAACTAAACTTAACTTAGTAAATTGAGTGATCTAATTTCCAACTCAATTTAAACTCATATTGGACCCCTAAAACTTAGGAAGAACATATACATGACTACAGAAAGACTTCCAACTCGAAATTCCTAAGCTAATTAAGATAATTAAACTTAATTAAATATTTACAAGTTGCTATGAGAATATAATTTGATTTTAATTATCAATTTAATTCAAGAACAAATTAAACTGGAATTTCTTGTTGCCATTTCTTAACATGCTGCTCCATCTCCTTCAACATATTAGGCCCAATAAGGACCCTTCTCACTGGATCAATGTAGCTGATAGGAGTATCATAACTCCTTCCATAAAGTGCCTCAAATGGGCTCATCTTCAGAGATTCTTAATACCCATTGTTGTATGCAAACTACACAAGAGGAAGATACTCTTCCCACTTCTTGGGCTGGTGCATCACATACATCCTCAACATGTCCTTAAGGATCCTATTTTTCCTCTTTGTTTGTCCATCCTTCTAGGGATGATAAGTTGGACTGAAGGCCAATTTTGTCCCCAAGCCTATAAATAGTTGCTTCCAAAACCTTGAGGTGAACTTGGCATCTTTGTCTAAAATGATCTTCTTGGGAACTCCATGCAACCTCACAATCTCCTTTATGAAGATTTGAGCCACCTCAAAAGCTGAATTTATGGACTTGACAGCTACAAAATGAGACACTTTGCCCAACTTTTCAATGACTACCATAATTACGTCATGTTTCCTAGAGGTTCTTGGAAACCAGTAATGAAATCCATGGAGATCACCTCCCACCTCCATTTTAGAATGGGAATCAGTTGCAATAAACCCATTGGATGTTTACATTTGGACCTTACCTATTGGAATTCTATGCACTTAACAACAAAATCGACCAATTCTCTTTTCAAATTAGGCCAATAATATATATATATATATAGATATATATGGCAGTGACAATGAGAGTCTTTTGGTATCTAGTGTGGATGAAATATGGCTTAGCATGAAATTCTCTCATTATGGGTCTTTTCAAATCAACATTTTTCAGCACATAGATTATATTTTTGAATATAACTAGCCCATATTTTTTGAGATGATACTCTTTAACCTCTTCGACCTTGCTACCTCGCTATAGCCTTTCTTTTACTAGTCAATATCTCTCATCATGCTATCCCACAATTTCAACCTACTCTCCTGGGTCCAATCCATAACAAATTATGGCCACCACATGATTAATTTGAATCCTTCTACTAAGTGCATCAACATCCTTTTTTTTCTTGCCCTTGATGTACTTGATCTCAAAGTTGAACTCACTAAGTGTAGCCAACCACCTAGCTTGTCTTGTGTTCAACTTAGGTTTCTCAAACAAATACTTGAGTCCTCCATGGCATATCATGAGTGTGAATCTTCTACCGAGGAGGTAATGCCTCCACATATTCAATGCATGAATAATGGTAACTAACTCCAGATCATGAGTCACATAGTTTGCCTCATGTTCATTTAAATTTTGTGATTCATAGCAAACTACCCGTTCCTCCTGTATCAAGACTCCATCAATCCCTTCCTTGCAGACATCTATACAAATCATGAATCCTTGTCTAGATCTACATTTCTAAACGCTGGTGAATTAGTGAAAAACTCTTTTAATTTCTCAAATATCGCTACACATTCAACTATCCACTCAAATTTATTTCCTTTCCTCTTCAAGGATGTGATAGGGTGGCCTATCTTGGAGAAGTTTCTGATGAACCTCCTGTCGTAGCCTTCCAAACCTATGAATGATCTAATCTAATTCACATTCTTCGGTGTTGGCCACTCCATTATGGCCTTGATCTTTTCCATATCAACTGAAATCCCCTCCTTGGAGACAATGTGTCCCAAGTAATGTATTTGTGATTGGAATAAATCACACTTTATGAGCTTTGCATAAATCTTGTGTTCCCTTAGTAAATGCAATACAGTTTCCAAATGATCTTTTTGCTCCTCCTTGGTATTTGAATAGACCAAAATGTCATCAACAAAGGCTATGACAAATTTATCCAAATAAGGGTGCAACACACTGTTCATTAAACACATGAAAGTGGCAGGGGCATTAGGAAGCCCAAAGGGAACCACCAAAAACTCATAATTCTTGTATTTGGTCTGAAACACAGTCTTATGGATATCTTCTTCCTTGATGCACATGTGATGATATCTTGACCTCAAATCAATCTTGGATAAGATTTTTTCTCCTCTCAGTTGGGAAAATAGATCATCTCTCTGTGGCAAGGGATGTCTATTCTTGATCGTCACTTTATTTATATGTCTATAATCTATGCATAATCTGAGTGTACGTCTTTTTTCTTCACAAAAAAGACTAGTGATCCCCATGGAGACACACTTGGCCTTATATAGATTTTATCCAACATTTCTTCAAGTTGTGATTTCAGCTTGATCAGTTTAGGTGCACTCATCTTGTATGGTGCGTTGGATGCTAGTGTGCTCCAATCATCAATTCGATAGAGAAATCAACCTCTCTGTGAGGAAGTATTACAAGGATTTCCTCCAGAAATACATGTTGGAACTACTTCAGGATGAGATATTTGGTTAAGATGTTGTTGTCATTATTCTTAGTGATATTGTTGGCTTTCTAAGTCATTACTGAAAATTTGTACAACAAACAAAATGCATCCCTTCCTACTACTTCTCTGGGATTGCATGGCTATGATCAGTCTCACAGAAGTATGCTTTAGATTCCCTTGTAATATCTTCCTTTATCTAAGCTCATCTAGGAATTCAATTGACTTCTCAAAACAATCAACTTTGGTCCTATGTGCATACAACCAATCCATTCCTAGCAACATGATGTACACACCCAATGGTGGCACATTGAGATTTTCCACTCTTGGGATCATATTTAATTCAATTAGGCAAGCCTTCACCCATTATTCGAACCTTTTCTTTATTCTTATGGCTATTTGAACTAGCGAAGATTCCTCATGTGGTTCTTGGTTCAAATGACATCATTCCACAAACATTGGGCTAGTGTAGCTATAATTAGAACAAGGGTAAATCAAATCATAAATAGTTTGATTGAAAATATTACCTTCCATCTAGATTATGGAAGCCTAATGATCTTCCTGCCGATTTCCCAGTTCCACGTAGATCCTTGGAATCCAATGTTCTACATATCCCACAATCTGCGCTTCTTGTGCATTTTATAACCTTGAATCAACGTGCCTATGCTTTGGGAAATCCTTCCTCAGGTGATTTTCACCATGTGTCACACACTTATATGGACCTTTTTTATAAATATTGGCTTCTTCTTGAGAAGAACAATCCTTGCCTACAATGTTGAACCTTCATTAACTATCTTGAGTGGCATGGGACATATGCGCTTCCTTAAACATTTTCTAGATTTTCCCCTTGATTTGGCATTTTTTTAAGACTCCAATTAGGTTTAACGTCTAGCCTGTGCTTTGATTAAACATAACAGTGTTTCAACTTTTTAATGGCATCATTTCATGTCTGAGGCTCATGGATCTAAATTTGATCATAGAATGATAGAGGCAAACCACTAATAAACCTCTAGACTTTTTACTTATCATCTTTAAGATATGGCACATATCTCAACAAGTGTAGGAACTTGGTGACATATTCCTCATTTTACATTGGTCCCATTCTGTGCTCATAAAAATATTTTTCCTTGCTATCATAATAGATATCTGATAATCATTTTTCTCTGAAGAGAATTTCAAAATCATCCCAATTCAATCCCTCTTCATTCGTGCCCCTAAGATTCTTCAAATATTACCAACATATGTTTTCTTTTATTTTTAGGCTATAGGTGGCTACTTTTGCTTTCATGTTCTCATAACAGTGATGGATTTTGAAGAACTTCTTTGTTCCAAGTAGCCAAGATTCTGCATCTTCAAATTTATTCATATCTCTATCAAATGTGGGTGGTTTTTCCTTCTTAAATTCCTCAAGTATATGGTGCCATTCTCTCTTTCTTTGATGGTGATATGAGAATGTTGATGATATCACCTAGTAGTAGAACTAGAATGCCTACAGGAATGATGACCATCAGTACTAGTCCTTATCTCTTGTGTGACTAATGGTGAATTCCCTCTCACTATATGTTCACTTTCCCTTCCATGCATTTTTCTAGACCTATTACCATTTGTCCCATTTTTTCTCTCTTCAGAATCCAAATGACTTTGCCTATCTCTATGACTAGCCCCCATCTCATACTGTTAAATGTCACACTTCTCTATGATGTTTCAATTACTTTATCCCAGTTCAATTAGAAATATTTTAAATAACAAATAATTTTCCAATCCTCAACAATATTTGAAGATACAACAATAAATGCAATGACAAAGGAGACAACCAACACATCAACAAGACACACTAGATTTGGTCAAGGACAAGGGAAAAACCCGCTATGAGGAAAACCCTTGAAATTATTCTTCTTTATTAGATTGTTATAAATTGTTCAAAAGAGAGTACAATGAGTCAAATATAAAATCATCCAAAAAATTAACCCAACAACATTAAGAAATATGTTCCCAACATAAATATATATTAGAGGCAACTTTTCCTGTCTACAGTCAACTGCAGTAAGATGTCAAAATTTAGCCCTAGAGCCCAAGCACATGGAAAGAGAGTTGTGGATGTGATTGAGACCTTCCAACTGCACCCTTGATCCTATGATTGTAGCTGAAATTTCCTTTGACGAGCCTGTGGTCAGAAATCAAAACCCTAAAACACGTGCAAGCTTCAAACCCTGTAATATCAAACCTGTGAAAACCTCTTTCCTTGACCTATGTTTAGACTTGTGCAGACCAATCAATTAAGAAGAGAAGGATATGATGCTTGGTGATGTCCAAATGAGCTTGAGGTCACTTGTATTTATAGGCTTCCAAGGGTGACCAATTTCCTGTTACGGTCGACTTGTGCAAAAGTGCACATGTGGGATTTTCTTCATAAGTACACCTTCCCTTGTCTAAATTGACCTCTTCAATAGTAAAAATTTCTCCTCTTGAAATAGGAATCTAGTCCCATGGTTGGAATTTTTCACCGAGCTTCCAAATTAACAATCTGAGGGCTATATACAATATGAAATGGAATGGTGCACCTAAGCTTGTCCCAATGAACAGGCAAGACCAACCCCAGGTGGGAAAATAGTTAGGTTGAAGGCTACCTAACTACTACACTACTCTGCACTGTTCTACCCCAGTAAACTACTACCCTATTGAACTTTGACCTACTAGAATGTGCCCAAAAAATGCCCAAAAAATTATATCCTTTTAGTCTCGGACTCATTGGACAAAACCCAGAAAAACATAGAAGTGAATTTTGTTGGTTTTGACATTGGATTTTCGGCTTCCTTGGAGCCTCTCCCCTGCTTCTACTGCCAAATTCAACATGTAGGAAACAACATGAAAATCCATTTGTAAACACTTCTCAAATGCTGGTTTTACCTGTGCTATCCAACTCCTTACTCCCTGGATTGCTCTTGGCCAAGATTAACTGCTCTCCCAAGCCTCATCAAATTGTTGCTATAGGCCACTGCATAATCCCTTTGCCCAAAAACTCATACAGTTTATGCACTGGTCTAGTTGGCTGAAAATCCCAATGAAAATTTCCTTAACAAGCAACCTCCTTAGCTCTCGGAACTCCCAACAAGAAATGAAACTCCTTACTGGCTTCCAACTTGTCTTGTGTGTTTATGGTTGCCCAGGAAATACACAGTTCCCTTTTCTGCGTTGTTGGATGAAGTGTGTGACTGTGCTGAACTCCTTGAAACTCTTGCGGAACAACCTCCCTCGGTTAGGCACAGATGGTCCCCCAAAGAAGAGGTTGAATCTCTCGCGTGAGAGATTTGTGGCTAAACAAATGGTAGAATCGCTAAGCAGCGGAGTGTACAAAAGAGTGTTTTTTTGCAAATGTTAAGATGAAAAAAATGAGAGTTGATCTCTCTTTATAACTCCTTGGGCCCACTTAGCCTCATGTGGGCCCCTCCATCCACCCATTCAATTTTACCTCCAAGCATATTGAATGGCTAATTCGAAATCCTATGTGGGTGGCCCCCACATTTCACTAGCAACTAAATAAAGTCGATTTGGCCCCTAAGTCCCTAAGTTGAAAGTCTGGGACGACCCTCTTCCTTAGTAAAAAATGTGAAAAATTGTGTATTAGCACCCTATTACTAATGTGTTTGAGAAGTGACATGATAGTCCTTCCCTCCCATATGTTTCTTTCCCTCAAGCAACCTCAAAGTTGGGTACTCCAAAATATGCTCACCCTCCCAAGTGGCATACACATCTGGCAAGTTCTTCCAATGCATCAAACACCGCTTGTCCTCAAGAAATGCCTGAACAAACATCCTCTTAGACTGTCGACCCCCACTATCACTGCAAAGTTCACCAAGGTCCCAAATGTGTCATTGGATCATCCTTGATCGTTGTACTATCCTATAGTGAAGGAGTCCCTGACTCCCTTGATACAAGGATCCCTAGACAACCTGATCAACATGAAGTCGCCCTTGCTCCACTCACCATCGTGCAAAATATGGGCATTAGAACCCCTGTGTCTATCACCAATAAGTAGAGCATCCTGATGTTGTAAAAATCTGCCCAAATCCTCATGAAGCTACTCTATCAAATAGTCCACCCCATGCACTTCGATTGTGGGTCCTTGAAGATACAACTCAATCCCTATGCGAATGAAGCCTCTCCTACATGAGCTCCTCTTGAAATCTTGTTGCTGGCCATCCTACCATGTTGATGAAGTCTCCCACACCCTTAGTGAATCACTGAAACCCGATCGAGAATCTTGATGATGTGCCCTTGTCCTGCTGGAAGCCTAGGCATCATCCTGCCATCAAGGGCTACTGTCCCTCACACCTCGTGCTCACCTAATGTCTCAAGTTGTTGAGCTAGAAAACACCATACAACTCCCTCTCGGTCACCTCCCTAAGTGTGATCCTAGGGGTGGAACATATGATACTTTGACAATCAACCATGTTATCCCTAAGCTTGTATATGTCAACTCATGCACCGACCAAGTGTCTCAACTAGAGAGTCTCCTCCCATCCCATGAAACATGGTGTCTCATCCAACTACCTAGGGTAAGCCTCCCATGCCCTGCTTCCTGAATGAAGAGTGTCAAGGGGCAACAATCAAACACTATGTGATTGTAAGAAACACCAGAGGAGGATTGGTGGGTATGTCCCAAAGGGTATGATCAAGAGTTTGCCAAAATGCTCAAGAACAATCCTACGAACGTACTTGTCTCTGCCTTGGATCTAATGACAACCCCCTCAAGGTCCTATCTCCGCTAAACATGGTGTCACCAAATTCTCAACCATATCCTCATCAAGCCTAGGTGAGATGCATCCAATGGTACACCTACTGCACCTATGCATAAGTCTCCTTAGAGGTAATGCTCCTAGCACCCACTTCACTACATCATCTACCACTGCATACCACCCAGTATCACTGCACTCATCGACATGCCAATGTATACCACAACCTTTCTTTATACACCATGGAATACCCCCAGCTATAACCATACCATCATGTATTGTCTTGTGTCTTGCCTATGTCATTACACCTATCATGCCCCGCAACTCCTCATTGTGATATGAGTCACTCCTCCTACCCCACAGTGTCAACCAACATGTTGTGGTATACAATCATGTATCTCCATGCTCCTTTGCAGGAAACTGATCCTCACTGCATAGCCCTACAAATCTCTGGGTGTTATGGCCTAGAATTGGGTCTCTATGCATCAGGCCACATCCCTCTATATAAAACTGGATGCTACAACCTGACTTTGTATAGTCTTGTGTACCACTACCTACTATCGTATCACCTTGTAACATATGGTAACTTGCATGTGCCAAAGTGTCTGCCACTCTGATAGTGACCCCACCATGACACGCGTCATGTCCCCTCATACATCCTCGTAGACCTAAGCACCCTAACTCCACTCCTAACAGGGGGGATATCTCTACTGTGCCAATCCTATGTGACCCCTGAGTCCTAAACCTCAATGGGAGAACATTGTCTCCAGCCAAGTGGCATACCCACACCACCTCCTCCAACCAGCTCCTACTAGAGAATGCTAATTATCCCACGCCCCCATGTGCAACCAACATGCCAAAACAACCAGTAGAGTCTACTCACAAACCACCTAGACACTAGCATCAACTGGAAATCCCCTAAGGAATGCATGCACTTAGGCACAGGTTTGACTACCTCATCAATTCCATATCCATCCCACATGTTTGATATTGGATGGGAAACCTCGCCTGGATCCCAAGCCAACCTGAGCCTTCAACACCCTCAATGCTTGAGAGCTCCCACTGAGATTTACTCCAAACTATGACCATCTCCATGAGTCAGAATCTCTCACCACCCAACCCTAAGAGAGGGACCGAATGCACAAACTCTAGCACATAGAATAAACCCTCCATCTTGCGAGTGTTGCACCTTGCACAACTCATGTCACCTCAACTCACCATCCTGGTGAACACATAAAATTTTTCAGGGAGTCTCTCCATCTTTCTCTATGTGGTGCATAGGTAGTCTAGCAATGTTGCAAGCCCCATCTATGTAAGCCCAGAGAGAGATATTATCTGGAAGTACTACAACTCTGTTGATGGTCTGTGCATCTAACAACTCTAAGTTAGTTGTGGGCCCCAAAGAAGACTACTCATCCTCCTCCACCATGCACTCAACATGAGTTATGAACTGCCCCTCCATGACTAGCTCACACCCCTATATGTTCTCTCCATGTTATTGTAGGTTTTTGTCACCCCACAACTCTATCATAGATCTGGGTGCCTCTGTACCTATCAGTTCCTCATCAAGGGTGGTGATGTCTCTCGTCACCTCATCATCCTGTCGTGCACTGATATCACCTGAAAACTCAGTCACGACCCCAGATATCTCAATGATGAATGTCATTTTCTCAATGGTGGACATGTTTGTGTCTCTTGGCGCTCAACTTCAAACTATTGGAATGTGCCAAAGAACTACCCAGAAAACTATATCCTTTCAGCCTCAGACCCCTTGGACAAAACCCAGAAAAACCCAGAAGGGAATTTCGTAGGTTTTGACATTGGATTTTCAACCTCCTTGCAACCTCTCCCTAACTTCTGCTGCCAAATTCGACTTGCAGGAAACAATCTACAAATCCCTCTGTAAACACTTCTCAAATGTTGGTTTTACTCGTGCTATCCAACACCTTTCTCCCAGGATGGCTCTTGGCTAATATTAACTGCTCTCCCAAGCTCCATGAAATTGTTGTTAGATGCCTTTGCGTAATCCCTCTGCCCAAAAGTTTGTACAACTGATGCATTGGTCTAGCTGGCTGCAAATCTCAATGAAAATGTCCTCAGCAAGCAGTCTCCTTAGCTCCTCGAACTCCCAACAAGAAATGAACCTCCTTGCTGGCTTCCAACTCCTCCTGCATGTTTTTGGTTGTCCAGGAAATACGCAGTTCCCTTTTCTGCACTGTTGGATGAAGTGTGTGACTGCGTTGAACTCCCTGAAACTCCTGTGGAACAAACTCCCTAGGGAGGGCATGAATGGTCCCCGGAAAAAGATGTTGAATCTCTTTCATGAGAGATTTGTGGCTAAACAACTAGTAGACTCGTTAAGCAACAAAGCGTACAAAAGAGTGTTTGTTTGCAAATGTTCAAGATGAAAATGAAATGAGAGCTGATCTCTCTTTATAACTCCTTGGGCCTCCTTAGCCTCATGTGGGCCCCTCCATCCACCCATTTGATTTTCCCTCCAAGCATATTAAATGGCTAATTCAAACTCCTATGTAGGTGGTCCCCACATTCCACTAGCAACTAAATAAATTTGATTTGGCCCCTAAGTCCCTAAGTCAAAAGTGTGGGGCCCTCTTCCTTAGTAAAAAATGTACAAAATTGTGTAGCAAAACCATGTTACTAATGTGTTTGAAAAGGAACATGACACCCCCAACGAGGCATAAATTCCAATTGTATCATGTAATAATCATATGTATCCCATCGACATATCATGTCCCATATCTGCTCAACTCTATCTGATAAAACATTATCGAATATAAAGAAGAATAATTGGAGAGAATTATCTACCACCCTCTCATGACAACGAGGAAGGTCTTGTGGGACACTCTCACCTCATGTCATCACATAGGGGAGAAAACATTTTCCACCCTCTTTTGATAAATAATAATAATTGCGTGGGGGAGCAACCATCTTCCACCCTTGTGTCAATGAAATGTATCATCCACCCTATTTCTCCCTGATCTTTCCAAAAATGACCCTCAAGGATCATGTGGTAGAACACCTTCATCATAATCCACTTGGATGACACACCTCCAAGTACTCTCTCAACCCGTTGGCCAAAGGAGGAGTGATAATCCCAACAAGCCCAACTTATGGGTATGATGCCAACTGGGATATACTATGCAAAGACAAAGATAGGGGAGAAACATATCCAACCCTATGGGTAATAGATAGGGGTGATACCTTATTGTCCAGATATCTTTCAACCCCAGGAGCCCTCCATCTCAATTCCTCACCCTATGAGCTCAGACAGGGGGGAAAGCTGAGTCAACATTCTTAATCAATGGTGCCCACTATGAAGAGCAGTCACATATGTCGGTCCATGCTGCTCTCTAAAGACCAATAACTTCCATTTTGGTAGAGCGTTATGAGAATATCTACGATCTTCTCATCTATCAATATGTGATGGAGTATAATGGCTCCTCTCTGAGCCATGTCTCGAATGAAGTGATATTGTATCTATATGTGATTCGACTTGTCATGATATATAATATTATATTCCAGATGGATCCCACACTTGTTGTCATAATATATCACTGTAGTGTCTAGGACTAACTCAAATAGCTCTCCAAATATCTTCCTCAACCAAACTATTTCACAACTAGGCATGCTAGCGGGAATGTATTCTGCCTCAGTGGTGCTCAGTGCTATGGCCTTCTGCTTCCTTCTCATCCAAAATATCATGGCAGATCCAAGGCTAAAACAACATCCATATGTACTCTTCCCGTCGACAACATTTGATGCCTAGTAAGCATCTGTATATCAATAAATTCAAACATCTCCAACAGAATACCTTAGACCAAGGATGATCGTCACATGGAAATATCTCAAAATGTGTTTGGCAGCAATCCAATGTGCATGGAGAGGCTCATCCATGAATTGGCTCAACATTTTCACTACATAGCATATGTCTAGATGGGTGTTCACTAAGAACATGAAAGCCCCAAAATGTATATACTTAGTTGGATTTTCCAAATCAGGTCCTACAACTTCTCCACATAACTTCTTGAAATTCATTTCCATCGGTGTGGGAAAGGACTTGCATTCTGTCATTCCAAATCTTTCCAACAACTTCAAAACATATTTTCCTTGTGTAAGGAAAATATCACCAGGCCTACGCCACACCTCAAGGCCAAGAAAGTAGTGCATGAGTTCAATGTCCTTCACCTCATATTCAAAGGCTAAATCCCTCTCACACTCGATCATTAGGGGCTCACTACCTGTTAGAAATAACTCGTCAACATATAAAACCAAAATCAATGTATTACCTTGGACTACCTTGAAATAGAGGTTGGGATCAACATTGCTTCTAGTGAATCCCAACTGCACCAAATAACTATATGGGGGCTTTCTTCAAACCATACAATGGCTTCTTCAACTTGCAAACATGTTCCTTTTGGTTCTCTACTTTAAATCCCTGTGGCTTCTCAATTTACACTTATTTTTGTAACATGCAATGGATGAATGTTGTATTTACGTCCATCTGATGTAGGATCCATCCTTGACTTCCAACAAGAGAAACTATCGAATAAATGGTTTTATATTGAATCAAAGGTGCAAATATGTCATCATAATATTTTCCCTCTTTCTAGGAGAATCCTCGGGCCACGAACCTTGATTTATATTTCTCAATGCTACCATCAACTCCATGTTTAATATTGAATAGCCACTTTGAAGTCATCACAAATTTCCATTTTGGTCTTGGCACAACATACCATATTTCATTCTTCATAATTGATTCATATTCTTCGACCATAGCATCCTTCCAAACTTTTTCTTTCCTGACTTCTTCAAAGGTGGGAGGTTCAACTTGAATCATAGTGCTCATGGCAACAACATATCCCTAGTATGTGCATGGCTTCTTCCTTTCTCTAAATGATATTTGAATGGGAATTCATCTCTCATCACCCTTTAATGTGTCACGAAGCCAACATGGCCTCTTCTTGGCTAGAGGATCACTTGGAGGAGGATCTAAGGATGTTTGAGAAATCTAAAGGGCAATTATTAGAGTGATTTCTCTTTCTTTGATAACTGCTTGTGATGTCTTTTTACTTATCTTACTTATTAGCTTCTCTTATTGTTATTATGTATGTGTATCATAAAAAAAAACATGAAAAATAAGAAGAACAAGAACACAAAATATAGGCTAGAAGCCATGGCCAAAACCTCTTCACTTGAGAAGAAAATCCACAAATTTCTTCTCTTCCATATAGATTCTTCAATTAACAAATTCCAAGGCCTTTAGACCAAGACCAAGTCCAACCTTTTTGGATGATGTGCTTTCCTTTTTCAAGTCAAACCCAGTCAAATATATTCTAGTAACACAACTTCAACCTCCAATAGCAGAATTTCAGCCTCCACTACATACCTAAATTTTTTAGCCCTCCAGTAGTTGTTGTTGCCACATGTGTGATCTTCTTTTAGCCTCCAATTAATTCCTTAGACCTTCACTTGGTTTTCTCTAATTTCTGGAGTTGTAGAATGGCTTCTTGTGACCTTCGCTTGACCTTCTTTCCTTCTCTTCTTCAAGATTGAACTTGTAGAGGAAAACCCTAGATTTGATGCTGAAACCTTAGCCTTCCTTGGCACATGTGAGAGAGAAATAGCCCAAAACCAAGTCTTCTTCATCCTCTTCCTTCTTCACTACCTTCTTCCTCTTCTTCCTTTGCTTGAATGAGTGAGAGATGAATGTGCTCCAAGGAGGTTGAGTTTCCTCCTTTATATAGGCTTCTCAAAGGTGGACATGGCTCCTCAAATTAGGTCGACTTGCCAACTAGTAGGCCGACTTGATCTTAGAGGGTATTTTGACACTTTTAAGGACAAATATATTTTTCTTTACAATTTACAATGTGCCTAAAGGGATCTTCAACTTATGACAATGAATCTTTTGAATTCTTGACCTAAGACAAACCTTAGAAGAAATCAATGGGAGCTTGACCTATAAAATACAATACCTTGAGCATGAAACCCGTGCTCCAGAATAATAATAATAGTTTTCTTTCATTTTATAATTTACAAGAATCAAAATTACATTTCATATTTATGAAGATCGAACATAGTTACACATTTTTCGACACTCCCTCTTAACTAGGTAGGTATTCATAAATGGTACATGGACATTCTCAATATGAAGATATCTTATAAGAAGAGTTAGATTGGTAACCCATCTATTTAGAATCATAACAACCAACATTGTTAATAACAATGCCTTGAATAACAACTCTATCTCTCCACAAGATCATAACACAATGCTGGCGAGACTAATGATTTATAGAAACCATCATCATTGCCTCTCAAGGTACATACCCCACCCAGCTGTTCACAGAGTATGACCTTCATTCGACTATTCATATCTTGGATATCTAGTCCTCAAAGAATATCGATCCATGACTGCTCTTATCTTGGATTCCCTACCTTGTCCTCAATGAGTATCAGATGCCATATGCCTACCCAATCCTCCATTTTGTCTTTCCAAGTGATGACAAGAATGATGTCCCTATATCTACCTCTCAATTAGGGAAGATACATCACCAAACCAAGTTTTTTTGTCAAATACACAAGCTTCTTATTAAGATGATATTTTGTCAATATGTCAGCTACCTACTCATCGGTGTAGATATATTGTAGCTGCAACCCACTCTCTTGTACTAGCTTCCGAATGCAGTCATACTTGTTGTTGATATGATTTGTCTTTCGATGAAACACTAGGTCATCATATAATCAAATACAATAAGTGTTATCACAATGTATCAATGTAGGGTCCTTAGGTCCTTCAAATAGGTCAGATAACAACATCCTCAACCAGACCGCTTTTTTTCTTACTTCACAAGATACAATATATTATGCCTCAACACTACTCAAAGAAATTGTATCTTTATTTCTACTTATCCATGAGATCATGGAGGATACCAAACTAAAACATCCTCTTGTAGTGCTATTTCCATCTTGCTCATTGTCTCCCCAGTTGGAATCTGTATATCCAATCAAGTGGACATCATTCCTTCTATCGTATTTCAGGCATTAGTGGATGGTCCCTTGCAGATATCTGAAGATATGTTTTTCTTCTATCCAATGATAATGCTTCGGCTCCACTTGGAATTTATTGGGAACATTTACTGCAAAGCATATGTATGGCCGAGTATTCACCAAGTACATCAGGGAGCCAATTAATTATTTATATTTGGAAGGATCCACAAGGCTTGATTCATAATTCATTAGTCTTTTCAAATTTGTGATCATTGGGGTTGTCATTGGTTTGCAATCCATCATGTTAAACTTAGTCAACATCTTGATCACATACTTTCCTTGAAATAGATAGATCTCATTAGGTCCTTTCCAGAATTCTAGTCCCAACTAATAGTGCATCAGCCCCAGATCCTTCATGTTGAATTCTGTTGCTAGTTGCTTCTTACATTCTTCAATTTAACCTTCCACACTTGTCAAGAGACGTCAATCTGCATAAAAAAGAATTATTACCAACTCTCCCTTCACCACCTTAATATAAAGGTTTGGATCAATAAAACGATTTGCGAAGCATCATATTTGAAGGTATGCATCCATCCTAGCATACCATGCCATTGGTGTTTGCTTGAGGCCATATAATGCCTTCTTCAATCTGCACACATATGCTTTTCTATCTTTAACTTCAAATCCTAAGGGTTTTTATATATAAAATTCCTCATCAATTGTGCCATTCAGGAATGTAGTCTTGACATCCATTTAGTGGATGCTACATCCCATCGATGCTTCCAAAGTGACCAATGATTGTATAGGTGTATACCTTGTCAGAGAAAATGTCTCTTCATAGTTGATGCCTTCTTGTCAAGAGAAGCCCCTAGCCACAAATATTTCTTTATATTTATCAATACTTCCATATTCTACATGTTTGATCTTGTAGGTCCATTTGGAAATTACCACAAATTTGTCTTCATGCTTAGGTACAATCTTCTAAACTCCATTCATCATTATATATTGATATTCTTCATTCATGGCATCCTTCCATTCTTGGTGATTGACAACTTCTTTGAAAGTGGATGGATCTGCTTCTATTAGTTTTTTCATGTAGGCTGCATACCCAAAGTATCATTTGGGATTCTTACTCTCCCTGAATGGCCTTGATCTATTCCATGACCTTCAGCATTAAGTAGTTTAGACTTCGACTAGTTAGGTCTCTTTCTAGTTTTGGGGATAACCACAGGTTGTATAGGTTCACTGGGACATTTATCTTCATGATTTGATTCTTCTTCTTCCCTAATAACTTCTTCTTCAAATACTAGAAGTTCTTCATCATCAGAGTCCATAGGGAAATCCTTTTATTTCTTGAATGGAATACGTTCATCAAATATCAAATCTTGACTGACTTTTATTTGATGTCCTTCCTTTATGTAGATACTATATGCCTTATAGGAGTTACTATAGCCAACAAATGTCCCCTTCATGCCCGCTGGATCCAACTTATTTCTTTTGTCCTTAGGTATATGTATATAGATAGGACAACCAAAAATTTAGAGATGATCTATGGTAGGTTTCTTGTTGGGCATGGAATGCCCCCAATGCATGTTTTTGGGCTTAAAGCCAAATTTTTGACCATTTCCTTTGTAAAGGCTCCATGATTTGTGGGCGTGGAGGAAGAAGTCATAATAGAATCACAGGGTTGTCTGCCCTTGTTTTTGTAATATAATGTCGGCTTGATAGACCTACCCATGGTCCGCAGACCATGGGATTGTATAAATAGAGTGAGGTTATAAGTGTAGAAGATAGCTAATAGAAAGGAATCGAGTAGAGGCATGATGAATCTAAGAGATTGAGTTGACATGTAAAGTGTGTCTTGGGTCGTAGAGTAGGAGAAGGCATTGTAGTTGAGTGCGCAGAGGCCTAGTAGTCCGCAGTTGAGTGCGCAGGGTAGGTCAAGTCTGTAACCATTGGAAGCATTAATAAAGAAAAGTTTTATCATATTTCTATGTATCTTTTCCTGTTTAATGTATTCTTGGGTATAAATTGCAAATGTACTATTTATTTGTTGCGTGAACTCATATGAATGTACTCTATAAATAAATATAACATAAGGCATCCATTTACACAAAGATAACTTACTGGTGTAGAAAGATTCGTAAGATCTCAGGTGTGACTTAAGGGAAATAGCATAGAGCACTACTCCAGCAGTGCAGAAGCCCCACAGCCCTTGGTTAGGGTTGCGCGAAGGCAAGTATATCAGGGCACGAAGGACAGGGAAGTGCGCAAAGTAGCATGCGCGAAGGGATTAACAGTTGTACCAAATCAACCTCTCAGACATCTCTAGGGTTTCTAAACCTGGTTCCAGCACCCCCCATACTACTTTGGGGGAGACCTCAGCCCACTCTCCATGGACTCTTGCCGAAAGGGCCTGTAGTATAGTGATTTGTTTGGCTAATTAACTTCGAACTTGGGTCAGGCCTCAATAAGCCAACAAATGGTTCTATTGCCAGGACCAGCATCTGCATAGAGATGTTTGATGTCGTGTCACTGTAATCCAACAAAGAAAGGAATTGAAGACTGGTTGGATAGGAAGATTCACAAGTTCATGGTGCAGGAGAATAGGAATCCATGACTATCAAAAGAGGAGTGGTTAGACTACTACTTATACACATAGATCCATGAAATTATCTTTGCATCTTTCCTGACTGATAACCAAGGAAGGTGCTAGCAGATAACCAAGGAAGGTGCAAGCTCGACAGACCTATTGTGTAGACTCCAGAGTTGGTGCGCAGTTTGGAAGCATCGAAGGATAAGATCGCGCGTGTTGTTGATCATTGGCTCGATCGAATTATAGGAGGATTCATCACCGAGTTCGTGGTAGATACTTCAGTCAGCTATAGTGAGGTAGAATGACACTTCCTCAAAGGACCACGAGAAATGAAGGTAGTGTAGAACTAGAAGATAGCCCCTTGATTTCACCTCTATGAGGGGACGAGGAAGAGATCACGAAGATCTCACCAAGAACTGCAATCAATTTGATAAGGTAGAGAATTCTGTGCATACCACTCCCACCCACACCACCACCAGTTTCACCATCTTCACCCCCATCTTTTCCCATACCACCTCCACCACCACGACAAGTCAATATGGTGAGCGCGATAAAGTTGCTAGTGTTCAAGGGAGTAGGGAATGAAGATCTGAACTAGTTTTGGTTCGTGATGAAAGCTGCATGGGAAGCATGGGGAGTTAAAAATGACAATATAAAGAAAGCAACATTGGTTAGCGCTCTGTAGGATCTCATGCTGACGTGGTACATAAGCATTCCAATGAAAATCTGAATGCAGGGATTGCAAATATCCAAGTTGCACTAAACAAAGAATTTAGCAGGCCTAAGTTAGAGGTACAGTCGATCATTGGGTTCAAGGAAATCACAGTGCTACTAGGCAAGACCCCTTGGGAGTTGGATCAGAGACTGAAGTGCACAATTCATGAAGCTAACATGATGTTGACAAATGGACAACACCGCGAATGGTTTGTAGCATCATTAACACCACATCTAAGGAATCTGTTGCCACAATAGAGGTTAACAACTCAAGCCGAGGCCTTAGAGGTCACGATGAGATTATACAAGACCCTGATACAGGATCCCAACCTGGGAGTTTAGCGGATTTAGGTGCAGTTGAAAAACTTGTGCCTTGAGATCTAGATTCTGAAGCAAGATAAGATGCCTTGCCCAGAAATGCACGATGAGGTATGGTGCATAAAGTGCAAGGGTCAAGGACATGACAAGGATCATTGCCTGGTGTTCGTGAACTACCTCATGGGAGGAGGAACAATGCCATTAAGATAGGAGGCACAACCAAGACCGAGCATGGTTCCTACATTATGGTGCGCAATTTGTCAGATAGGAGGAAAGCATGCTACAAATAATTTCCATTTATTATATAAGTACACACAAAATTCACAACAATTGTTCTGTAATTTCTCTAGATCAGTGGGACATGATGAGCGCACCTGTAGAAGTTATGAGCTGATGATGGATCAAACTCCTACCTACAAAGTTCAGGCCAAAACACGACCCCTTGACCAGAACGCATGGATGGCATGAGCCAAATTTCAGGGGCACAAATGAGGCCGAGGTCGAGGAGGGTCTGGAAGAGGTCACAAATAGCTAATATGTTACAATTGGGAAGGTCTAGGACATTATGCCCATGCTTGTAAAAATCCAACGTGGCCATGATACTTGTATTGTACATTGTTTGATAATGGGATAGGATTTTCCCACACTAATAGCGCGGCTGCGCGATAAAGGAGTGTGCCAACCTCCCCCAACTCAGAACCTACAAATGATGAGGTCTGAACCATGTGAGGAAGACCCTAATGTGAATATTGTGCTCCAAAGTGGAATCACGGCAGGGGATGACAAAGGCAAGCAGCCTGAAGAGAGTAATTGGGTTCGCAAGGCTCCAATGAAGGAACCAAAGTTTGATTTGGAGTGTTCTAAGGAAACCTTCATGGAAACCAAGAAGAGCTTCACTAACACCTCCACTTCACGAAGTAAAAACAAACCAGAGACAAAAATGGACCCATCGATGCTCACAATGTTCTTGGAAACATGCATGAAGTTGCTGCGCGACAACAAGGTTGTAAAGGGGCTGTAGGAACTCATAAATAGATGTGCTGGGATTGTACGAGGAGAACTGTGCATAGTCGAAAGCTCAGAAAGCACATGCCATGAACGAGAAGGGAAATGAGATTGACCACGTAGATTTGAGAATAGGAGATGGAACAAGTAATTCTTGACCTAGGATTAGACGGGAACGTTCTGCTAAAACAAACATGGGAGTGCATAAGAAGGCCTACGCTGCAATGGTCTCTTGTCCAACTGGAAATGGTGAACCAACAAAATATCCTACCTATGGGGAGATTTCAGGGAATCATAGTGGATATCGAAGGAGCAAGCGCGCTAGCAGATTTTGAAGTGATAGATATTGTTTACAATAGCAATTCCTATCCAGTGCTATTAGGAATAGATTGGGCCATTGACATGAATGGGATGATAAATTTGAAGAAGCGCAAGATGATTTTTGAGAAAAATTATCTGTGCGTAGTTGTACCTTTGGACCCTGTAGAAGGATCATGCTACATAGATCCAGTCCACGACTATGAAAGCGATAACGACTTGGACGGAATTTACAAGATAATTGTGCGAGAGCAAGACTAGATTAACCTAACCGTGGATGGATGAATCTCATGGAGCGCGAAAGCTCATGCACATCAAATTATGATGAAGAGATAGAAAAATGGCAGAATCGGTTACATGAGATAACCACGTTGAACTGTAACATGATGACAAGATCACTGCGCTGCGTATCAATGGAGGTAAGGGATCTACCTACGTATGATGGGTTAAAAGAGATGGATGACTTCTTGAATAGATTTGAAAGAGAAGTGTCAAAACAACAATGTTCCAAAGCTTTGAAATGGGTACTATGCGCTACACCTACGAGGTGGTGGAGCGGCCACCTGACTAACCATAGGAGGTACAATCTTAGCACTCCTGGTAGTTGAAAGGAGGCGCGGGACTATAAACTAACTTGCCCAGGAGCTGCGTGATGTTAGAGCTACACAAAGGAGTAAAGTGTCACAAGGTCCGGGACTACGCAAGGGGGCTTTGCTGCTGTGTGGTTTGGCTAGAAAGTGACTGTTGGAGTCACTATTCAAGATGTGATGCTCAACTTGAGGCCAAATGGAGTGGGAGGCAGTCATTTAAGGTGATCTTTATGGGAAAGATTTGGGAAAATATGTCGCTAAGGGAGCATTAATGAACCAGATTTTGGGGGATTGGTTGAATTCAAATTCAAAAGGCTCTATAAATTACGAAGGATTGCCCAACAAAAACACTTGGCCATTTTCTAATTGAGCTGTTGCAAACCCTGTCTAGTTTGAGCAGATCCATGTTTGACCTATGCAAAGCATTGATGAAGCCCTTGATTATGTCAGTGATAGATTTCTGGTCGAACGCAATGGCAATATTTGAGGAAGTTATGGAAATTGTAGAGATGACCACCGAAGAGGCCACGCAAGCCTTGACTATGGGGGATGCCCCTGAAGGCACTAGGATTGTGGTAGAAATCCTAAATCACCATGCACGCCGAGTCTAAAGAAAGAAAAACAATCGATGGTTCTCACATGTGTGTCCTCGTGAAACCCGTTGCGCACCAAGTTAACTATGGAGGAGAAAGGGAAAGCCGTTAATTTGCAAACTGATGAGGAGGAGGAAGATTTGGAGGACCTTATCATTGAATAAGATGAGGACGAATGCATGGAGGAAGAAACTAAGCCTACACACCCTCCAACAAAGATGCCTACCTATATCCCCTCCTGGAAGGGGAAGGCAAAAGTTCCCAAGGATCTCATCAAGAGCAAGAGCTCTCTCCAGACCCCGCTCCTCCAGGACGATATCATTTTTGAGGGTACACACCTGGGACGGGTGCCCAGATTGAAATTTGAAGATTGGGATCTCACTAACCATAAGAAGTTCTCTCACATAGAGACTGTGAAGCTCATGAAGCCTAAGAAGAACATCATGGCAGGGGTTACCGAATTGGAGCCACGAAAGTGGTTACATGAAGTGGAAAAGGTAGGGTTACTAAACCTACTCTTGATGTTGCATTTCCACCATGCCCCAATAACAATATTCGTCATTAGACAGCTTCTATGCCTGGTGCATGGTGGGTATTTCTGGTTGGAGGAGCCCATCCCAATCACAGACCCCTCAATCCACTGCATTACCCGACTCCCATGCAAAGGAGAGGATCCCGCAGACATCTTGGAGGGAAAGAGCAGCGACTTGGCCATCGCGGAGGCCATGAAGAAAAAGTACAAGCTAGAGAAGAAGAAAAGGGGCTACGTCATATCCAACATCAACAACAAAGCAGTTAAAGTTGCAACCCAGAAACTGGCGAGTAAAGCTATGCACAAGTGCCCTGCAGACGAGGTACTCATGCCAGTGGTAGCACTTGCTAAGTAGTGCGTGGAGGGGGTCCAGTTTAACTAGTCCGAGTTCCTCTATAAGGAGTTCCTGGAAAATTTTCATGAGTCTCATGAACAAGGCAAAAAGTTTCACTATGCATGGCTTCTGTTGTCCATAGTGCTCGTCGTAAGGGAATTGCCCAAGGATAGCCAGCTTCCCACAATTGATAGGGATCAACCAGAGGCTGCGTAGTATGATTTACTTTGGGCCATGAAGGACACGAACCCGATCCACGACAGTAATATATTATGGATGTTCATGGAAATGAACATCAGAAAGGGGATTAATTGCAAGCCACATTTATCACCCACTATCTACAACACGCTGCAAAGCTTTGCAGAATTTAAAGTAGACCTCCACAGTATCTATATTAGAGCACACAAGGACCCGACCAAGAAATGGAGAGAGCTACCCATTATAGCCACGAATGACATAATATTTGATGTGCTAGAGACATGTCCACCAGAGTGGCACACCCTAGAAATCACGGTAATAGAGAAGTCTGCGATGCAGAAGAAGAAAGAGGAGGCCAAAATATGCATGGCGCAATTGGTAGAAGAGAGATGGCAAGAGGTAGCGGTAGAAAAAGTGCAAGAGGCGTAGGATGCTGCATAGACAACAACAGAATAGAAAAAGGCCGCAGCAGCAACAGTCACATAAGAGGCAGTCAAGAAGGCACGCAAGGGTAAAAATTCACCCTTGCATGGGCAGGAATCAGAGGAAGAGGAGGGTGGCATGGACCCACAAACTGTGTCAACACAATTGAAGCGCCACTGCCCGAGTGAGCGGACGGGGCCGTGTAAGAAGGTTAAGGCATCAAAGTTGTCTATTGATCCAATCTGCACGACATCAGTAAGATGGTGCATGATGTCACCTTCGAAGCCCTCTAGAACTTCATGCAAGAGAACCGGATTGTGTTGGGGGCCCTCAAAGTGCAGTTGCAGGAGTTGCAGGTGTGCACTCCTTAGGCTGGTACCCTTTCAACTGGCCTCATAGTAGGGACAACTGCAGTGGAGTAGATTCTGCACACTTGGATGACAAATACAATATTGCTCCTGGAAGGGGCACTGGTAACAACAAATGAGGCTAACAGGTCTATGATTAGCACATTGAAAGGTATTGGGATCAACATGGCTACACTCCTGCAGGAGACACTATACATTCTGCAGGATGGGATTACTCTAGACCTATGGGCTCAGGAGAGCTATGCACTACAAGTACTAAGTGAGCAAAAGATCGACATGGAGCAATTGATCTTGCAGCACAACGAAGTGGTGTTGCAAAATCGATAGTTGGTATAGGTTTTGGAAGAGGCCTGTCAAAGCATCCCTCAGCTAGCCATCCCAGTAGACACACCAGCAAAGGCGTGCATCCATAGGATAGCAGCAGGGGTGCATGAGGCACAAGAAGAAATGACTAAGGTTCAGCTAGAGCTAAACCTTCAGATAGCAGAGCTGCAGTTGAAGGCGTAGCCGTCCGCCTCTCTAGAAGTAAGAGAACAACACACCAGCACTATTGCATCAGTGTTGGAAGAGATTGGCAGTGTAGTAAGGGACAACACGAGAATGTTGGAGGAGTCATTTGAGGTCCTCATGAATCTACAGGAGGACCCCAACATACAATGCCTAGAGACAAAGGCGTGTGAGCTCCAGCAACAGTACAATAACATCAAAGGGACCACACAAATGGTGGCCCTCACCCAGAGGCTCACACAGATGCAACAAGCCAAAGCGCTGAAAAAACAGGTGGACATAGTATGGCACAAAGAAGTAGTCCTAAAGGCATGCATTCAACCTCAGATCGACGAAGCATTCACCATCACAACAATAATTGAACGCAAGCTCACACAAATGAAAGGGACACAGGAACAGATGCAGGGAAGTAGTTCTGACATCACGGTCTTGGAACAACGGGTCCAAGAGATTCAACAGGCAGCCACTCAGTGCATTGTCGACCTTGCAGCGGTTCGAACAAAGTTGGAGGGACTCTGTGCAAAGATCTCCACACTGATAGAGTGACTCAAGGGCGAGTCATGATGTTTGTGTTAGGGGCCTATGGGGCATGGAATCCCCCCAAAGCATGTTTTGAGGCTTAAAGCCAAAGTTTTGACCAACTCCTTTATAAAGGCTCTGTGATTTGTGGGTGCGGAGTGTGAATTCATAAGAGTTAGAGGGTTGTCTGCCCTTGTTTTTGTAATATAATTTCGGCTTGATAGACCTACCCATGGTCGGTGGACCATGGGATTGTATAAATAGAGTGAGGCTCTAAATGTAGAAGATATCTAATAGAAAGGAATAGAGTAGAGGCATGATGAATCTAAGAGATTGAGTCAAAGTGTAAAGTGTGTCTTGGGTCATAGAGTAGGAGAAGGCTCTACAGCTGAGTGCGTAGAGGCCTAGTAGTCTGCAACAGAGTGTGCGGTCCCTTGCAGCTGAGTGCAGAGGGCAAGTCGAGTATGTAACCATTGGAAGCATTAGTAAAGAGAAGTTTTATCATATTTTTGTGTATATTTTCTTGTTTAATGTATTATTGGGTATAAATTGCAAATGTATTGTTTATTTATGGCATGAACTCATATGAATGTGTTGTATAAATAAATATAATGTAAGGCATCCATTTATGCAAAGATAACTAACTAGTGTAGAAAGATACGTAAGATTGCAGGTGTGACTTAAGGGAAATAGCGTCGAGCTCTGCTCTAGTAGCGCGGAAGCCCCACAACCCCTAGTTAGGGCTGCGTGAAGGCAAGTATATCAAGGTGCGAAGGACATGGAAGTGCGTGAAGTAGCTTGCATGAAGGGATTAACAGTTGGACCAAATCAACCTCTCATACATCTCTAGGGTGCGGAAACCTGGTTCCATCACCCCCCCATACTACTTCGGGTGAGACCTCAGTTCGTGCTGCGTGGATTGTTGCGAAAGGGCCAGTAGTACAAGGATTTGTTTGGATAATAAAGTCCAAACCTGGGTTAGGCCCAAATAAGCCAACATTTCTTCCTAGTTAATACTTCTTCAAGAGTTTTGTTATCTAGTGACATGTGGGGACTTCGACTTTATATTTATACAACTGCCTTTGTAGCTTCACCCCATAAAAATTTTAGTAAGTCTTGATCATGTAACATTGCTTTTACAGTTTCTTCAATGGATCAGTTCTTTCGTTCAACAACTCCATTATGTTCGGGATTATATGGGACTATTAGCTCCCTCTTAATCCTTACACAAAGCTATGATTTTGTTAGATGCATGTTCTCCTTCATTATTAGATATTAATATCTTGATTCTTCTTTCTGTAAGGTTCTCTACTTCAACTTTGAATTCTTGAAATTTTGTAAATAATTCATCCTTAGATTTCATTAAGTAAACCCAAGCCTTCCTTGAATGATCATCTATAAATGTGACATAATATAGATGACCTCCAAGTGATTAAGGATTCATAGGAGCACGAACATTGGAATGAATAAGATCCAAGATTTATTTCGACCATGAAGCACTACTTCCAAATGGTCTCTTGGTGTTCTTACCCAATGCACATCCTTTGCATACTACTTCGTGATATTATTTTACTTCGGGGATTCCATCTACTATTGAACAAAGGGTTGGATGGATTTTTAAATTGAGATGACCAAACCTTGTATGCCAAAGCTCACATGGGCTAGTTTCAATGTGAACCAGGGCTTGAGCAAGAGGAGATTTCAACCTGTAAATTCTTCCTTCATGAATGCCAATCACTCTAGAATTTTCTATGCTTGAGTTTTTACTCCATACTACAAGTTTTCCATCAATGAAAGCCACTCTATCACCTTTATATTCTAGAATTGAAATGGAGAGTAAATTCTTATGCAAACCTAAAACAAATAGGATGTTGTTGAGAAGAATATTACCTCCATTCTCCAATTCTATCGAGGTTGATCCAATTCCACTTACAGGGTAGCTCTTATATTCTCAAAGTTCCATGAAATATGAAAAGTTTCCTTTTGAAAATATATTTAGTTTCTTTTGATGACCAGTCATGTGTCTTGATGAACCACTATTGATCACACTAATGTTCTCATCTTGAAATGTTATAGTGAGTGTCGAGAAGAGTCCTTCATATTTTATCTTGCTCACTTTCTTCTTTGGAGTATATAGAAGATTCCATGTTTCCTTGATACCTTTCTTAATATGGCTTTCTACCTTTGAACACTTATTAAGAAACTTCTTCAATGTAGTATAGATCTTCATAATTCCCTTAGCCAACCTTAGCTCTAATACCATGTTAAGAAATCTAAAGGGGCAATGATTAAAGTGGTTTATTTTTCTTTGATAACTACTTGTGATTTCTTTTTACTTATCTTACTTATTAGCTTCTATTATTATTATTATGTATGTATCATCAAAGAACTACCAAAAACATAAGAACAAGAACACAAAATAAAGGCTGCAAGACCAAGCCAAAATAGAAGAATTGCAAGACCTTTAGACTAAGACCAATACCATCCAAGACCATTTCCAACCTTTCTGGATGATGTGCTTTCCTTGTCCAAGTCAAACCTAGTCATATCTCTTCTAGTAGCATAACTTTGACCTCCAACTACAAAATTTTAGCTTCCCTACACGCCTAGAATTTTCATCCCTCCAATAGTTGTTGCTGCCACACATGTGAGATTCTTTTCTCCCCCCAGGACTTCCTTAGACCTTTGTTGAGATTTATCTAACTTATGGAGCTTGAGAAAGGATTCTTGTGACCTTCGCTTGACCCTCTTTCCTTCTCTTCTTCAAGATCGAACTTGTAGAGGAAAACCCAAGATCTATTGCAAAAACCCTAGCGTTCCTTCGCATGTGTGAGAGAGAAATAGTGAAAAACCAAGTCTTCTTCATCCTCTTCCTTGTTCGATTCCTTCTTCCTCTTCTTCCTTCACTTGAATGAGTGAGAGATGAATGTGCTCCAAGGAGGTCGAGTTACCTCCTTTATATAGGCTTGTCAAAGGTGGACATGGCTCCTCAAATTAGGCCGACTTGCCAACTGCTAGGATGACTTGATCTTGGAGGGTATTTTGACACTTTTAAGGACAAAAATAATTTTATTTACAAGTTACAATGTTCTCGAAGGGGTCTTCATCTTATGACAATGACTATTTTGACTTCTTGACTGTCACATATCCATTTACTACAATTTTTTTCTTAGTCCGTATTCACAACAATTAATTATGTCTATTGTTGAATATGACCAAATATGGTCTTCTACTAATCATTTATGGAAATAATAGTCATTTTTTTTCAATGAAATAAGTAACAATACCCCTAACATTTAGAATAATCCTAACTTATAATTAACGCTCATATACCCTATGTCTCACAACAAACATATATTTTTGTTATTGTACCAAGAAGGCCATTATAGTGTATATATATTTTAACAACCTATGAATCATCGATAATGGTGTTCTCAAATTATTATTTTACTCATATGATGTGCATTTCCTATGTGAATCTTCTTTTTGAATCACCTTAGCATATTATAGTATTTAGTTAATCATTTGTTGTCATATGTTCTAGAAAAGTTCTCATTGAATAGTTTTTGCTTTGGGTTAATAGAGTAAACTGGGTGAAAACGATATTATTAAATCATATGCTAGTCCCTAAGGTTTAATTACCACAACATTGGAATTAACTACTCCACCAGTCATTAACCCATAGGAGGTAGAAGGTGGTACACCTGGGGAATCGAGTGGCTAATCCCCATGAGAATCTCAATAGCACTGATTTGAGAATGAGGAGACATGTAACAACTGGTTTTTTCATTCTAGCTCACTAGGGCTACCTCTCAAGCACAAAATCACCTGCACCTGCCATGGGTAAGGAAACTCATGCAATCCTCTATTCTGTTTAAATACCTTAAATGTACCCATGTTGCTCAGAAAGTTTTGTTTTTACCTTCTTCCTTGATACCATGTGACTGAAATCTCACCCTTTTTGTTGTTGTGAGCGGTTCATGGTTCTGCTGGGTTTTTGAAGCATCGTTTCCCCCTTGCTCTGTTACAGGTAAAACCCTAGATTTCATCATCTTACTGAATACAAACTGAATAAATATTTTTTAGGATAAGGGGTTTTTAAACTTAGTTATTTTATTTTTTTACAGTTTTTTCATTTCTCATTCACAATTTGAATATTCTGGACAAGGTACCTTATACAGGTCGGGACTTGTCATGGGAAGATGATTTTCTGGGTGATACGCGTACAAGTACCCTTAATCCCCTTATTCATAAAGACTCTCATGTCTAGCTTGGCAACGCCTAATATTTGGAGGACTACCACCCCATCATTGATTGTTCATTACCATGTTACAAGCAGAACAACATTTTTCATTAGGACTCCCTTTTTCACTAGGTAACTTGCGTGATTTCTAGAAATGCGATTTACATTGTGTGAACATTTTCTTTTTCCCTGTACTGTCATATAATATTTCTAACAACCGATTCCACTTTTGTAGGTACCAAACTTTCTTGCATTTATAGTTTTCTCTATTAAAGGCCAACACTATATTCAGCCTGCTAACGTACTTCTGTTCGCCCAAGTCAATTTCATTTACTTCTACTTCCTGAAGGGGTTCTACACTCATAGGTGGAAAAATATATTTTATCTTTGCTCCTTTCACAGTTCAAATTCCCTCTTGGGACGTTTTTTTTGAAGAATTAGGAATTGAATTTTGTACTATTCCCTACATTTAGGGGATGGGAGAAACTTATATGTTTCTAAATTTAATAAGTTCATAAAAGGATTTCTAGTTAGATACCCTTCTCAGTACGATTTAATTGTTATTTTATTCATAGAGTAATTTATGTCTTGAAAATATATGTTTTAATTTCACTTTAATATTGGTTTTCCAATTTCTAGTTTTATTTTGTAGCTATTCATCGTATCTCCTTATTATGGTCATATTTATGTACACAATATGTGTTTATTTGAAGTATTTTATTGTTGGAAATGTAAATTGGTACTAGTTCAATATTCTTTTTCTTTAAATATTTTAATTCTACATTTAACTCTTTCGTTCCATCGAATACTCAAATTGTAAAGAGTCTCATAATAAATTTATTGTTAAGGGTTCTGACCCTCATACCATCTGAGGGGGTTTCTTTCCTTCCAGATATATTTGCACCATCTTCCTTATGGTAATGGTCTACTCTCAATTAGGAATCCTTAAAAACTACTAACCCTATACTAGTACTTCTCATGGAAAATATAAGTATCATTGAAATGATTTTTCTGAGAACTTCGACTCTGTCAGAGGTTCATGTTCAATTATCTAGTTAGATTTAAATTTCTTGTTTATCCTTAACAAAAACCTATCATAACACATTGAATCATGATTACTCTATACATATTAAGCATGCATAAATACACAGATACCCCAATGCTAAAAGAAAGGGTTATGATAGCCTCTAGACACAATATAAAATTTTGATGTCTTTGACTTCAGCGCCAACGTAATTTTCTTCATCAAAATTAGTTTTCATGCAATCATTTTTTCTTTAAACCACTATGTCTTACGGGGTAGGTTCAACACATCTGGCCAATATTAATCAACCAAGTAACTATTGGGTTCTACTGTATAGGGTCATTTCTATAGAATAATAAAGTTTATAAATTGTTCCCCTTCTTATATTCAAATAATAGTTCATGCCCGAATAAGTTTTGTACAACTAGATTGAGTATTGACGATGGATATTGTATTTGTTTTTCTATTCTCTTATTTTTCTTCTCTTTTCCGAATTATCACAACTCTATATTGATTATTTTTCATTACTAGAATTAAGGAATATGTAAGTTGATGTGTGTAAGTATAGACATGGTGAAAGGATATGTACTCCAACTTTAACCCAGTCGCTCCTTAATAGAATCAGTTGTCACCTCTAACAAATGTCAACAAGTAATCTAAAATCATTCACTTGTACATTATATTACTAAGGAACTCTGTTATGCAAGTAAACATTTACTTTGGTATACATTAGATGTCATGCTATTTCCTTCCAAATGTCCACTAACTATTACAAATTCTATTAACATCAACGAATTTGTAGTATATATAACAATATTAGTCAATAGATTTGACTTGAGGTGTGCCCTCAACCATTTCTAATCTTTGTGATTTTTTTTCAAAACTGTATCCAATGACTTGTACATAAAACATTCATGGACAAATTGATTGATTCACCCCTACACTATTGCTATTTGTAAATGTAATTTCTCCATAACCCAACAAACAACAAAAGCTTCCTGTTGTGCACAATCTAATCACAGGTATAACCTTTTTGCAACTCAGCCAGAACAACATAAGGGCTTTTATACAAATAATAACACATAAATAAACATTTTAAAAAAGTAAACATAATTTCTAGGTATCAAATATTTCCAATATGAAAAACATAATATATTTTCTATAAGATAATAAATTAAAAATGAGAATCTCTAACCGTAGATCGACTAGATTTTCTTGGGATGAAAAATTTTCCACCCAACCATGAACCTTTACCATAGGTTACCCCCAAGCTGAGATCACAATACCCTTTGAATCATTTAATATATTTTACTTGAGGTGTGCCCTTTCTAATCTTCATGATTTTTTTCAAAACCATATCCAATGACTTGTACAGAAAATCTTCATGGACAAATTGTTTGATTCACTCCTATGCTATTTCTATTTGTAAATGTAATTTCTCCATAACCAAACAAACAATAGAAGGTTCCTGTTATGCACAATCTAATCATGGGTATAACTTTTTTGTAACTCAACCAAAAAAACAAAAGGGATTTTATACAAACAATAACACATAGATAAGAAACACATATATAAACATTTTAAAACAATAACCAGAATTTTTAGGTATCGAAGCTTTCCAATATGAACAACAAAAAATATTTTATGTAAGATAATAAGTTTTCTACCATAATATCTAAGCGCAAATTGACTGGATTTGCTTAGGATGAACAATTTTTCATCCAACCATGAACCTTCACCACAGGTACCCCCCAATTTGAGATCACAATACCCTTTGAATCAATAACCTCTTGTGATTCCAAAGAAGGTATTTTTATACCTTGCTTCCCTAGTAGACTTTCCTTAGTGGTGTCCTTCTTTCTAGGGTATACCAAACCAATAGCCTAAGATTTTTCCTATATTCATAAAAGGTATCTACTCCTTTTTTCATTAAAGCTCACCTTTTTCTTCCGCAGAGCTTTATTCACCCTTTTTCTCAGTATCCTTTCTATACCGAGTGATTTAATATAATTTTTCTCCAACCATATTAAATCTCATCCTAGAGATTTTTAGGAGAAAAATTAAGGGAAGTTTTTCTTTATCTTATCTGTGAACATTCATTTTCAGATCTGGGTAATGATCTATTTAACTCAAATATTCTTTCCCATGTAATTTATTACATCATCATACTTTATTTCAAATTGAGTTCACTATGGCTTTCTAACCATCACACTACAAATATTTTTATCCAAACAAATCATATTTACATAGGAACAAAGGGTTGTTACATTTTCCCTGTCTTTAAAATAACACCGTCCTCGATGTTTATTACTCAATCTATTCCTTTCCAAAAAATGTTGGATAAGATTCTTTCATAGTATCCTCCCACTCCCAAGAAACATCGTTGAGTGTAAAGTGAATCCACTACACTTTAACTTGAGAAACGACTCGATTCCAGAGCACAATTTCTTTCTGATTTAGGATACATAGTAGCTCTGGTAGAAAATCTCCTTGGGGTTCCACCCATATCAAATTCCAAAAAATTACATGAGATTTATCATGAACATAATTTTTTTAATAAGGACACATGAAAATCATTATGCACTTTAATATGACTGGGTAGAGCCGACTGATATGCTATTGGGTCCACTCTATCCAAGACTTTAAATGGCTCACAGAACCATGGTGCTAACATTGCACAAGTCTCGGTTCTGCGAGTACTTTTCCTAGGTTTTACTTGTAAGTAAACATGGTCTCCAATGTTAAATTATTTATGAGTTCTCTTATTTTCTACATAATTTTTTTCCTATCTTTTGTTGTTTTGATATTGTGTTTAATCCTTCATACTATCTATTCAATTTCTTGCAAAGCATCTAGTCCCAATATTATTCTATCTTCCGGTTTCCCCCAACTGAGTGGCGTATGACATTTTTTGGCCATACAAAGCTCCGAAAGGGCTCATTTTAATAGAATCTTGGTATTTATTATTATAGCCAAATTTTGCTAAGTCCTCCCACCTAGCAGGTCTATGCGTGACACACATTCATAGCATATCCTATATGATTTGATTTGGCCATTCTATCTGTCCATCCATTTGGGGATGATAAGAAGTATTAAAGTTTAATCGAGTCTCCATGCCCCCAAACAAAGCTTTCCAAAACTTGGAGATAAATTTAGCTTTTTTTTTTACACTATCATTTTTGGTATACCATGCAGTCAAAATATTTCCTTCATGAAAATGTTGGCAATCTGAGTAGTTCTGAAAGTAGAGAGCACTAGTATGAAATGTGTTGCTTTAGTCAAGGTGTCCACCATCACCATGATGGAGTCATGTTGGTGATTTTTTCTGGGTAATTTGGTGATAAAATCCATTGAAACCTCCCACTTCCATTCAGGAATGGGTAATGGATTTAGCAATCTAGAAGGATGTTGGTGTTCCACCTTTACTTGTTGACATTCTATGCATCTGGGAAATATTCTGCTACATCACTCTACATACTTGACCAAATTTTTCTTAATTTTGTTATCATCTTTTGGTATCCTCGATGTCCTACATGTGGTTTCTTATGATACTCATCCAATATCAAGTATTTTAAATTTACCACATTAGGAATGTAGAATCTGTTGTGGTAGGTTAACAAATTTGTAGATTTATAAACATATTCCAAAATTTCTCTTTGTTGTAATTTATGTTGAATTTCTTGATATTGGGGATCTTGTTGCATTGAATTTTTTATCTATTCCTCACAATCTATACTTTAGCTGCTTACAAACCTCCCTATAACTACATGGGCATGCCTACTTAGAGAATCTGTGATTTTTTTTTCTTTCCCTTTTATGTGTTTTCTATCAAGTTCAAATTGATTGAGGAAAGCTAGTCACCTTTGCTTTTTAGCATTTAAATCAGGTTGGCTAAAGAATTATTTCAAACTGATGTGGTTTATTACCAAAATAAACTTTTGTCCTAATAAATAGTGCCTCCACATTTTTAGAGCATGTATCACTACTGCTAGCTCTAAATCACATACAACATAATTATTTTCATGTTGTTTCAACTTCTTGGATTCATATGCTACTACTGCATTCTCCTGCATCAACAAACCCCCAAGTCCTTCCAAACAGGCATCAATACAAATGGTAAGTTCCTTATTTGGATATGTAATTGATAGAATAGGGGATATTGTTAATAATTTCCTTAATTTGTCAAATATTTCTTGGCATTTGGTTGTCCATTCAAACTTTATTCCCTTTTTTGCAAGGACGTAATGGGGCAAGCTATCTTGGAAAAAAATTCTACAAATCTTCGATAGTATCCTGCAACCCCATAAATGAGTGAACTGCTGACACATCCTTAAGTGTGGGACAATTCATAATTTCCCTAACCTTTTCAAGGTCCACAAAAAATCCTTCCTTGGAAATAAAGTGTCCTAAATATTGTATTTTGATTTTCTAAAACTCACTTTTGTTGAGTTTTTCATAAAATTGATGTTCCCTTAAAGCCTGTAACACCAATATGAGATGTTCTTGGTGCTCTTCTTCATGTTTAAAATACACTAGGATGCCATTTATGAATAATAATACAAACTTGTCAAGCTATTTGTGAAGTACACTATTCATTAGACACATGAAGGTTGTTGGTGTGTTCATGAGACAAAAGGGTAACCCTACGAACTCATAATTACCATATCTGGTTCTAAAAGTTGTTTTGTGAATATCTTCATCTTTTATTCATAGTTGATGATAACCAATCATTAAATCAAATTTTGAAAAGACAGTTTCCCCCCTTACTTGATCAAACACGTCATCAATTCGAGGCAGCGGATATTTATTCTTGATATTTAACTTATTTAACTGCTTATAATTGATTCACATTCTAAATGTGCTATACTCTTTTTTGACAAATAGTACAGCCCCTCACGCATGCCACCCCCTCCCCATGGTGAAACATTGGGTCTATTATATCCTTTGTTTATAAGTTCCTATAGCTATAATTTCAACTCCATTAGCTCTAGTATACTCATTCTATTAGGGGCTATGGATATCGGGGTAGCACCTGGTACTAAATCAATATAGAAATCTCTATCTCTACGAGGGGGTAAGCCCATAATTTCCTCTAGAAATGTACGTTTTAACCTCGTACAAAAATTAACTGCATACAAATTCTAAAAACATAAATTAAACAATGGCAAGAGCATAAAACATAAAACAAATATACACAAATATTTTCCCCTGGATCCCAAAACTAGGACTACTAGACTGATTTTTCATTATATTCTTTTCAATGTTACAATACGTATATATACATGTCGAAGCATCCATAAAACCCAATCCATTAACTCTAGATTACAACATAACTGTAGTTCCCTTGAACAAATCTACAAAATACCATGGGTAAAAAACCATCATGCCAAAAACCATGTGCGAAAACCATGCACAAAACCATAGGTAGGTCCGCCCACATAATATAGGGTAAAAAAAAAAAGTTTCCTTGGGGTGTTACCCTAGACCTTGTAGAGGGGGGCTACCACCCCCTTCAAACCCCCCGACAAAGGGGGGTTTCCATTCCCTTGTGCCCCAGTACTGTGCTCGACACAATGAACAGGGGTTGCTATCACCCCCCTGTAACCCCCTCACGCATGGGGATAGTCATGGAAAGAATACAACACACACTGAATGTTCTCCCACTTGTTGTTTTCTTTCCACAAGGGTACCACAAGAGAGATTAGTCATTGGTCCAGTATTGCAATGGATATTGTTTCTCTACACCAAGAGAACTTATCAGTGCTCACAAAATTTGTCAATGCATCTGCAGTATTCTTCAAATTTTCCACCTTTACCATCAACACCTTTTTGTCCTCAACCATATCCTTTTTGTACTATGTCTTTGAATGATAAGCATGGTTCTTTTCCATTAAAATTGCAATTTGGCTATCACAGTCTATCCTTACAACTTGTTGTACTAGCCCCATATTTGAACACAATCTCTGCAACCAGACCGCTTCCTTGCCTGCATGACTGGCTGCCATGTATTCTGCCTCTGTAGTTGAAATTTCCACTATACATTGTCTCTTGCTCATCCAACTGACTTCACCTACAAATAGGTTAAATACATACCCACTTGTAGATCTTCTTTGATCTAGATCCCCAACCCAGTCTACATCACAAATATCCATGGATGTCCAAAACTCTATCCAATCTTGGTCTTCCTTGGTAGCACAGATTGTAATCACTAGTGCCTCACAAATACTTGAAAACCTGCTTCATTGTTGTCCAATGCTCCTTCCCTAGTTCTGACATAAACCCACTCAATACTCCCATTGCATGTGCAATGTATGGTTTATTACATACCATTGCATACATTAGGCTACTGATTGCACTTGCTTATGGAACACAGGGCATGTCCTCTTCCTCTTCTTGTGTCTTGGGAGACTGTTCAACAGATAACTTTACATAGACAAGAATGGGAACCTTCATTGGTTTACTATCCTACATATTAAACCTCTGCAATATTGTCTCGACATACTTCCTATGGTTTAACCAAATCTTCCTTTTTTCTCGATCTCGTTTAATTTCAATGCCCAAAATATATTTTACAACACCAAGATATTTCATGTCGAATTTGGAGGACAATTGGGTCTTCAATTCCTGGCTAATTTCTTTGTTATTTCCAATAAACAACATATCATCCACATACAAGAACAAATAAATAACATAGTCACCAATAAATTTAAAATACACACAATGATCTTCTTATATGTATTTATGTATCAAATTTCTGATAACACATCCTTGGTGATTGTTTTAACCCATACAAAGAATTTTTTAAACTGCATACCAATTCTTTCTTACCCTTCAATGCAAAGCCTTCAGGTTACTTCATGTAGATCTGTTCTTCTAGATTCCCGTAAAGAAATGTTGTCTTCACATCCATCTATTCTACCTCAAAATGAAAAGCAGCGACAACAGATAAAAGTAATATAATAGAAGCTACCTTGGAAACATGAGAAAAAATATCACCAAAATCAATTCCCAGCACCTGGGAATAACCTTTTGCTACCAACTGAGCTTTGTATTTCTCCACCTTGCCTTCTACATTCATCTTCTTCTTAAACACCCATTTTCTTCCAATGGGTTCCTTCCAGCTGACAACTTCACTAGGTCTAAAGCCTCATTTTTGTGCAAATATGTCATTTCATTAACCGTGGCCTCTTTCCAGAGTTTTCCATCCTCTAAATGTACTGCTTCCCTGACAGTTAAGGGATCATCATTAGTAATCTAATGCAGCTGGACTATACCTTGTGGTTGCCTTCTTTCTTGATATCCTCTCATAGCTGGAGTTTGTGGCTCTTCATCTTTTGATTCCTCTTCTGCTATAGAGTCAGATTCCTCCTCCTTTAGCTCAAACTCTATATTCTCAGGTTCATTTGGTAGAACTTCATGTTTAATAACATATTTCACTCCTCTAAACACCACATCAAGGTTGTACACAACCTTCCTTGTTTTTGGGTTCCAAAGCTTATAACATTTTTAAACTATACTTATACCCAATAAATATGCACCTTTCCGATTTACTATCCAACTTGGTTCTTTTCCCCTTTGGAACATGTACATATGCATCACATCCAAATACCCTCAGATGTGAAAGATATGGTTTCTTACCAATCCATACCTATTGTTGAGTCTTATCGTCCAACGCTGAATAAGGTGATTTGTTGACCAGGTAACATGAAGTTTCCACCTCCTCTGCCCAAAATTCATGTCCTAACCTGACACCACTGAGCATGCTTCTTGCCTTTTCCATCGGTGTCCTGTTCATTCTTTTTGCAACTCCATTTTGATGAGGTGTGTATGGATTAGTCTTATCCTCTGCTATACCACACTTCTTACAAAACTCTTAAAATTCCTTCTTGAAAATCTGTCCACCTTTATCTATCCTCAACACCTTTATCTTCTTCTTTCTCTAGTTTTCAACAAGAGCCTTAAATTATTTAAAACTATCAAAGAATTCAGATTTCTTCCTGAGGAAATATATCCATGTAGTATTTGAGAAATCATTTATAAATGATACATAGTACATAGACTTACCCAGTGATCGAACCGACACAGGTCCAAACACATCGCTGTGCACAAGCTCTAATATCCATTTCACCCTCTTTGCACTAGAGGGGAAACCCACTTGATTCTTCTTCCCATATACGCAGTTATCACAAAAATAAAAATCCAGAGAGAAATTAGACATTGTTGAATTATGGCAACAAGAATATTCCAATTTAATTTGTTCTTGAATTAAATTGTGAATTAAAATTGAATTTAGTATTAACAACTACTTGGAAATAATAATTAATTTATTTTAAATTAATTAGTTGGAGAAATTCAAGTTAGAAGTCTTTCTGAAGTCATGCAAGAGTTATACCTTAAATTAAGGAGATAAGATTGAGTTATATTTGAGTTTCAATTAGTTAACTCAATTTACTGAGTTCATTCCAGTTAAATTAGTTCCAAACTATTTGAGGAACTAATAGCGAGTTAACAGTCAGTTGATGCATGCATGCACTCAACTAGTGCAACTCCAGTTAAGTGAATATTCCCTCATCAGAAACTCATGCATGTCGATTCTGAAAAAGACCCAGTTGAGATTAAAGTCAAGGACAGTGTGCTATCAGTTTCATGTGTTTTCTCAAAGAGAAAACTAATGCATGCAGTCAAGGATTTATCCTTGAGGATTGCATAGTTTTGTAGGATTGATCATCCACTTGGTAAATGAGTTTTCCACTTGGTAAGAGAAGATCATCCACAAGGAACAGTGCAAGGAAATAGGAGCTTGGAGGGCAGAGAGGAAGGATGGATAGAAACCAAGATTTCCTATGAGAATCTGTGAGGATTGTGCTGAAAGCTAGCTAGCTATGAGAGCTAAGGCTTTGTATAATTCATATGTATTTCCTCCTTGTATGATAATACAAATAGTGGGGTTTTTACTGAGGCTTTCCCCAAAGTATTTTCATGTGTATTGTGCCATTGATTCTTCTTCTTCTAGTTATATTGTTCAACTCAATATTTAAGCTTCTTCAAATTGATAGTAGAACTAGGTTATAGTATTATGCTTTGATATATATTGCATTATCGGGTTTACCTACATTAGATTTTCTACATGGTATCAGAGCTATGAACAATATACTGAGAAGAGAATTCAAAGTTTGAAGTTCGGGGTTGCAAGTGCAAATCAAATTCATATCATACTTCAAGGTTGGCCAATGGTGTTCTATGGATTGAGACTCAAGTATGCCTTAGAAGGTAGCTCAAATTACATAGCATGGAAAGATAGGATGGAGGCTGTATGAGAAGACACTTGAATGAATTAATTGATCAAGAAATCCCAAAGCCAGCTTCAACTAATGCACAGGAGTTGGCTGAGTGGATGAAGTGTGCGGCAAAGGCAAGATATATCATCCTTGAGGGAGTTTGAGATCATATTGTCTCGAGTCTCCATGGGAAGGATACTCCATTTTCAATGTGGAAGACATTGAAGGACCTCTACCAGAACAGTAGTGACCAAAGGAAATTGGCGCTCAAGGATAAGCTTCAAAGAATCAAGATGGAGAAGGGTGATACTATTTCCACATATATGAACAAGCTCACCACCTACATATATGAGCCTAGCAGTGTGGGAATAACTGATGCCGATGATGATATGGTGAGCCTCGATCTCCTCGGCCTTCCATAGAATTGGAATAGCTACCAGGACTCTATGAATGGAAGCGAGAAACTATCAAATTGGGAATGACTGTGGTCAGATCTTATGCAGGAGGAGATTAGGAGGAACACACAAGATGGTTCTCCATCCAAGAATGATGATAAAGAAAATCTAGCCTTAGTAGGTAAGGTAGGGAAAGGGAAGGGTAAGGCTTCCCATTCCAAATCAAATTCTTCTCATGGAGGGAAGAAGGGTGACATTTCTAAAGTAAAATGCTTTAATTGTCACAAAATGGGACATTATGTGACTAATTTCCCATTGAATAAGTCTAAGAAGGGATCCTTGGAAGGATTAGAAGGTGAGGCATTAGCCTCTCAGTTTGAAATGGACTTTACCCTCATCACATGCATGGTGTCATCGATGACGGGTTGTGTTTGGTATCTTGACAGCCTCATTCCACATGACCTGTGATAAAAATTTATTCATTGCCTTGGAGGAGAAAGACCTCAAGATGCACATAGATATGGGTGACGATAGAAGGTATAGTGTTTCAGGAGTGGGAATGGTTGTTGTTCAGAGGGAGCATGGAGCTCCTATCACCTTCATAGATGTGAAGTATGTTCCTAGACTGAAGAAGAAGTTGGTATCAATCACAATGTTGGAGGACAAAGGCTACGATGTTGTCTTCGGTAAAGGAAAGGTGTTCCTAAGACACATAGCCATGGGTCAGACCAAAAGGATAAGGATTCAGGTAAATAATCTCTATAAACAAGAGGTAGATGATTATGTAGCATTGAGTACGAAACTAGAATTGGTGCAAAGCCAAGACATTGGCGAGTTGTGGCACAGGAAATTGGGCCATTTGCATCATGGGGCTTTGAAGATAATTCAATAGATATCTACAGGACTTCCCAAAGGTAAACTTGAGCAAGTTGACACATGCAAAGGTTGTACCTTGGGAAAGTACACCAAGTCTTCCTTTCATGATCGAGACAGTCGAGTAGAGGCTATTATAGAGCGAGTTCATATTGATTTGTGTGGACCATTCTCAACGGCATCGACAACGAAGCAAAGGCATTATGTGATTTTCATTGATGACTATTCTCGTAAATGCTGGATTTATTTCATGCAAAAGAAGGACCAAACTTTCACAAAGTTTTGTGAGTTCAAAGCTTTGTTCGAGAAAGAGTTAGGGAAGAAGATCAAGGCCTTGAGAAGTGACAACGGTGGAGAATATGTCTCTAAAAAATTTAAGGGCTTCTATGCAATAGAAGGAATTAGACGAGAGTTGATGGCATCTCATAACCCACAGTAGAATGGGGTGGCCGAGAGGAAGAATAGAATTATTGTAGGGATAGCACAGGCAATGCTACATGGCCAAGGCCTATCACTGCACTTGTGGGCTAAGGCATGCAACACAATGGTCTATTTGTAGAATAGAATATTGCATCACATACTTGGGATGAAGACACCAGATGAAGCTTTCTCTGGTAAGAGACTAGATGTGGGTTACTTCAGGATCTTTGGCTCATCGACATATTGCCATGTGGCAAAGGATGCACAGAAGAAGCTTGAGCGGACAACAGAGTTGGGGATATTTGTCGAGTACACTAATACACCTCACAACTATCATGTGTACTTGCCTACCAATCGGAGGACAATGGTTCACAGAGATCTCAAGTTTGATGTGCAGAAGGAAGGCCATGCGAGTTTCCCTTGAGAAGGAGCTCCAACTACAGGATGTGGAGGAACTATTGGTTCCTAAGGAGGAGGAGCCTCAGACTAATGCAGAGCAGCTGCATGTAGAGGTTCCAAGAGTAGAGACATCCACTGAAGCAGAGTCTTTCAAAGATTGACGAAAGTGCACAAGAGAAGTTGACAGATTCTTGGAGGATGCGAGAGAGAATGTGGGAGCACCATCTTCTCAGTGCAGACAGAGGAGGTCACTTGAGAGGTACACTGGATACATGGCCCTTGTTGGGGAATGTGTTGAGACCGAGAATCTTCCTTTGAGGAAGCAGTGCAGTAGCCAATTTGGGTTGGTGCTATGGTGGAGGAGTATGACTCCATAGTTTGTAACAGTGTTTTGGATGTGGTTCCGAGACCAGAGAACAACTCAGTTGTGAGTTCCCGTTGGCTTTACAAGGTAAAGCAAGATGTTGATGGTAGTGTGTAAAAGCATAAGGCAATATTTGTTTCCCGTGGCTTTTCATAGGTCGAGAGGATCATGTTGCTGTAGTATATTTCGATAGAGGAGCAAGATGTTGCAATTTTGATAAAGGCATTGTCAAAGTGTAAATTTGAGTTCCATAGAGATAGGATCAGGGTGGTAGATAATCCCTTTCTTGTTGAGAGGGAGTGTTGAATTATGGAAATAAGAATATTCCAATATAATTTTTCCTTGAATTAAATTGTGAATTAAAATTGAATTTAGTCTTAACAGCTACTTGGAAATAATTAAATAATTTATTTTAAATTAATTAGTTAGAGAAATTCAAGTTAGAATTCTTTTTGAAGTCATGCAAGAGTTATCCGTTAAATTAAGGAGATAAGATTGAGTTATATTTGAGTTGTAATTAGTTAACTCAATTTACTGAGTTAAGTCCAGTTAAATTAGTTCCAAACTGTTTGAGGAACTAATAGTGAGTTACTAGTTAGTTGATGCATGCATGCACTCAACTAGTGCTACTCCAGTTAATTGAAGATTCCCTCATCAGAAACTCATGCATGTCTATTCTAAGAAAGACCCAGTTGAGATTAAAGTCAAAGACATTATACTATCAATTTCATGTGTTTTCTCCAAGAGAAAACTCATGCATGCATTCAAGGATTTATCCTTGATGATTACGCAGTTTTGCAAGATTGATCATCCACTTGGTAAATGAGTTTTCCACTTGGTAAGAGAAGATCATCCACAAGTAACAACGCAAGGAAATAGGAGCTTGGAGGGAAGAGAGGAAGGTTGGAGAGAAGCCAAGATTTCCCATGAGTATCTATGATGATTGTACTAAGACCTAGTTAGCTATGGGAGCTAAGGCTTTGTATAATTCCTATGTATTTCCAACTTGTATGATAGTAAAGATAGTGGGGTTTTTAGCTGAGGCTTTCCCCAAAGTATTTTCATGTGTATTGTGCCATTGTTTCTTCTTCTTCTGGTTATATTGTTTAGCTTGATCTTTAAGCTTCCACAAATTGATAGTAGAAGTATGTTATAGTATTCTGCTTTGATTTATATTGCATTATTTGGTTAACCTACATCAGATTTTCTATAGACATAACTTCTATCATACCATTACCATGAAGTGTTCGAAGGCACTTCTCTCCAATATGTCCAAGCCTTTGATGCCATAACATGGTCTTTTCTCCAGAGACCACTAGATTTTCTGCTCCACTTTCAGGAACCACATAACTGTTGCACCCATAAATAACAATGGTACCGTGAAGCTTGTACAGAGTTCCAATCTGAACTTTGTTATGCAACCATTTCAAAAAATAGAAGAAAGACATAGACCAATGACTTCAAAAGTATCCTCTTCAAGGGGGTAACCTTCTTTACATTACACAAATGAAAAATTCTTGGATGATACAAATGGAAAGACCTCCTTTCTATATATAGGAGTGTAAGGGGTCACAATATAATTAGAGTCGACACAACAATAATAATGTAAGGGCACAACAATAATAATAGTGGGCTTCTATGGGGTACAATAATAACAATATGGGGGCAAAATGGGCACAATAATAACAATAAGGGGCTATAATGCATAATAATAAGCGAATACACTAGTATTATAGGGACTTAACATGCCCCTCTCCTTGAAAAAAGTGTTGTCCTCAATGCTTGATTAGTTCTAGATGCTTCCGTATAAAATTGTCATCCTCCTAGGTGGAATCTTTAGCGGGTATGTTCTTCCACTTGATGAGATACTGTGATTGATCGATTTCATAGCTGTCTAGTTCTTGTTTCTGTCACTGCTTCAGGTTCCAACATGATTTTTCCTTCCTCGTCAAGTTCTAGCAATAATGTTTGAACTAGGAGCTTGTCACCTATAACCTTCTTTAAGCATGAAACATGGAAAACTGGGTGCACTTGGGAAGATGCCGGAAGCTCGAAGTTGTATGCCATAGTACCAATTGCATACCAACATTTTGCAACACCTTGTATGGACCATAATACTTTGGTGATAATTTATTATCCTTATAATCTTGCTTGAGGGACATTTGTTTGTATATTTGTAGTCATAGAAATACCTATTTTCCTACATCAAAATTCTTTCCCCACAATGTTGATCTTCCTATTGTTTCATTCTATTCTGTGCTAAAGTGAGGTTATCCTTTAAGAGTTCGAGAACTTGTTGTTGATGCTCGATGTGATCTTCCACTACCTGAACCTTATAATTTTCTCTTAAAGATGATGTGATGGATGGTGGATGATATCCATAAAGTTCCATAAATGGGGTCATTTTTGCTACAGTATGGAAGGAAGTTTTATAACTATATTCAACCAGAGGTAACCACTTGACCCATTGTGTATGTTTATTAGATACAAAGCAACAAAGATATCCTTCCAAACATTTTTTCACTATCTCAGTTTTCCCATCAAATTGAGGATGATAAGATGAGCTATGAGCTAACTGAGTACCTAGACAAGAAAATAATTATGTCCAAAAATTTCCAGTGAAAATGGGATCTCTAATCCTTACAATAATCTTTGGGTTTCCATGTAGCTTTTTAATTGTTTCCATAAATGAAGTAGAAATTGCACTGGATTTAAATGGATGAGATAATGCACAAAAGTGTACATACTTGGTAAGTCTATCAACTACTAACATGATGACACCCTTTCCTTCAGACTTCGGTAAACCTATGATAAAATCCATCAAAACCTCCTCTCAACGTTGACTTGGAATGGATAAAGGTTATAATAGACCTGGGGTCTTAATTATCTCAACTTTATTTTGTTTGCAAACCAAACATTCCACCATAAACTTTTGAATATCAGATTTAAGGCCATCCCAAAAAAATTCCTTCTTAACCTTGTTGTAAGTTTTTAAAAATCCTGAGTGCCCTCCTAAGGGAGAGGTCCGCAATTCCAAAATAATAATTTGTTTGAGTTGAGAATTATTACATAGGTATAAGCGATCTTTGTGCCATAACGAATCATTTTTCAAGCTAAATGTATCAGATGTACTAGGATCTTGTTGTAAATTTTGAATGAGTGCCCACACTTCTTCATCATTCTTCCATTCATCCCTTGCTTCGTTTATCCAATTTAGTTGGATAATAGAAATGGAACAAAGAAATGCCTCCACATTCTCATATTTTCTTGAGAGTGCATTTGCAACAACATTTTGCTTCCCTTTTTTGTAGATGATTACAAAGTCATGACCCAACATCTTTGTGACCCATTTTTACTGCTCTTCTAAAGATAATATTTGTTCTAAAATGTATTTAAGACTATCATGATCCATTTTTACCTTGAAGTGTCTTCCTGTTAGGTAAGGTCACCATTTCTTAAGTGCATGTAGTATTGAAAACATTTCTTTCTCACAAATAGATTTGTGTAAATACTTTCCTTTGATTGGATGACTTTCAAAAGCAACGGATCTAGCTTCTTGCATGAAAACAACTTCTTGCATTAAAACAACACTAATTCCATTTCCTAAGGCATCACATTCCACAATAAAGGTTTTTGTAAAGTCTGGCGTAGCTAAGACTGGTGCTTGGCACATTTCCTCTTTAAGATGTTCAAAGGCCTTTGTTGCTTCTAGAGTCCAAGAAAATGCATCTTTCTTCAGTAATGTTGTTAGAGATGCTTCTATTCTCCCATAATTATTAACAAACTTGCCATAAGACCTTGTCAACCCGAGAAATACTCGTAGATGGTTTATGGATGTGGGGATTTTCCATTCCTTAATGGATTTAACTTTTCTAGGGTCTACCTTAACACCTTCATGAGATACAATATGACCCAGATATTGAACCTCTTCTACTCCAAAGAAACATTTGGAAATGTTTGCATGTAATTGTTTCTCCTCTAATAGTTTGAGCACCATGTCAACATGTTGAACATGATCCTTCCAAGACTTTTTGTAGATTAGTATATATTCAAAAAATACTAACACAATTTTTCTAAGGAAGGGTTTTAAAATGGAATTCATCAAACCTTGAAATGTAGAAGGTGCATTGGTAAGGCCAAAAGGCATGACCAAAAATTAATAATGACCCTCATGAGTTATAAATGTTGTTTTCAGAATGTCTTTAGGCTTTAGTCTTCATTCTACTTTGATGATATCCTGAATAAACATCCAACTTGGTGAAGTAAATTGCTCCATGTAATTCATCCAATAATTCATGAATGACAGGAATGGGAAATTTATCTTTAATAGTGAGATTGTTGAGCTCCCTATAATTTGGAAACATGCACCATGATCCATACTTCTCATGCGCCAATACTACTATAGCATAGAAATAACTTTGACTAGGTTGAATTATACCAGCCTCTAGTATTTCTGCAACCATATCTCAATTTCACTCTTTTGGGAATAGGGATATCTGTCAAGCATGATGTTTGGAGTAACACTTGCCATAATCAAATTAATATGATGATCATGATCACAAATATGTGGGAGGCCTTTGGGAGGCTCAAATACCTTGGAATGATTGTCCAAGACTTTTTGGAGATATGGAGAATACATGATTTAGATGTGGGAACCTCTACTGAACATAATTGTGGAATTACGCCTCATTCTTTCTTTAAAATATTAGAGATGATTATATTTCTCGGTTTCCCTGTGATATCCATTAATTCAACTTACTTTCCTTTCGAAAAAAAATTCAAGAAAAGTTCTTGAAAATTAAAAGCTATCTTACCCAACGATTGTAGCGATTGGACTCCTAGTACAACATCATCACCACCCATTGGAATGAAAAAAATTGTACTATTCAATACAAATTCTCCCATGGATAGCTTGATATTATGGCACTTTCTAGAGAAATTTATGGTTCCTCCATTTTCAACCATCACTTGACACTCTGGAGATGGAAATAGGAAGCAATTCCATTCCTTGGCTATCTTACAATGAATAAAATTATGGGTACTGCTTGAATCAATCAACACTATTACCTTTTTATTCTTGATATGTCCTTCTATATTGAGAGTTTGAAGAGTGGTAATTTCGGCCAATGCATTACAAGGTATGGTTGGATTAATTTCTTCTTTCTCTAGGGTTTGTTCTTGGTGTATATCCTCTTCTTTTGATGTTTCTTGTTCCTTTTCTTCCTCCTCTTCACAATCTATGAAAAAAATTATTTCTTCTCAGAACACTTATGACCTTTCGTGTATTTTCTAAAAAACTATAACAAATTATTTTTGCTATTTTTTCTTCCAATTGTTGTGGTGTCAACCTTGTAGGTTGTAGAAGGTTAGGGGAAGCAACACTTCCATATTTATAGTTGTGAGTGGTAAGCTTCCTTGTTGCCATAATTTTTCTTTCAAATTTTATTTCCAACCTGAATGCCTTCTCCAATGAATTAGTTTCCCAAAGGTGAACGTCATGTTGGAATTTATCCTTTAAATTCCATATGAACACATCAATCCTATGCTCCTATAGAATATATTTTACCTTATATTAAATTTTTGGAAGTTCTCAATTTTCTCCACCATTGAACACTTCTTTTGAGATTTATCAATTGGCTAAAAAAGGTGTTGCTTTTTGTATCCTTATAATGTTCTATCATTTCCTCCGTAAAATTTGACTAAGTGAAAATTTTTTCGAGAGAAAAGCCATCAATACCATACAAAATTATTCGGTTCCAAATATAAAGTTGTGATGCACACCTTTTGTGTGTTTTTCACATTATGGAGATCAAAATATTGCTCTATCTGTAATATCCATGTTACTAGATCCTTGCCATCAAAATTACTCATATCTATATTTGGAATGTGGTGGGTCTTCAATCCAATGTTAGAGTATATGAAATCATGATTAACATTTATTTTTTTCTCATCATGAGTTTCCTTTACTACCCTTTCACTATTAGTAAGCATTTCTTGTAGTAACTTTGTCAAATATATCTTTGAATATTCCATGTTGCCTTTAAGTTTTTTTTCTATACCATCCATCATGGCTTCCATGCCATCCATATTAGCTTCCATTCCATTCTTTAAACCATCCATATTAGCTTTAGTTACTTTTTGTGAGAGCAAAATTTTGTGGCACTTGGTCTCATAATTTTGATATATCATCTTGCATTTCTTCCTCTTGTTCATGTGTCATAGTAGAAATTTCGGGTTGCTTACTAGGTGTTTCTATTTTATTTCTTTGGGTCATCAATTAATGATAATTATTCTTCACAATGCCCTTTGAATCACTTCAAACTACTTTCTCAAACAAAACCTATGCAAATTTTAAAAAACTACACACCTTTTTTTTCGCTTTATATATGCTCGATGTTGAAATGACTGTAACTCTGTAATTTCAGATGTCCAAGTTCTAAAATTTCTCCCAGTGATAACCCTCTGAGTCCTCTTTCCCACCCCACAAGTATGATCAATATTGGATTCTCCTAGAAATAATTATGCCCAATATCCCAAGATGCCCTGATTATAGACAACTTTAGTATAGCAAACTTGTACGAAGTTCCACGTGTCACTATTTCGACCTTCGGCCCTAAAAATGATAAAAAACAAACTACAGGCCATCCTCGTTCTATCACCTTTTACGTAATTTGAATGCAATTCTTAGAGAGAAATTTATGAAGATTTTCCCAGGCTCACCTGTTTGAGATAGAATTTGGGAGCCTGCAAAAACCATAATTTGCTTGGATCATATCTATAAAAATATAGTGAACCAAGATCAGAAATTTGTACCTGAGCTTTAGCAAGATTTTGTCTCAAGTGGGTTTTAATTTCAATTTCTAAAGCTTTGTATAATATTTTTTATAGCGAAAATTCCACGATAATATGTTTGAAGCAGTAAAACCCTAGAATCCAAAGTGTTGATACCAAATGTTATGCAACCAGCTCACAAAATAGAAGAAAGAGATAGATCAACAACTTCAAAAGTAGCCTATTCAAGGGGGAAACCTCCTTTACATTACACAAATGAACAATTCTAGATGATACAAATGACAAGACCTCATTTCTATATATATGAGTCTAAGGGGTCACAATATAATCAAAGTCAACATAATAATAATAATAATAATGTAAGGGCACAAAAATAACAATAGTGGGCTTCTATGTGGCACAATAATAACAATATGGGGACAACATAGGCACAAAAATAACAATAAGAGGATACATTGAAAATAATAATAACGGAATACATTAGTATTATAGGGACCTAACAAACTCCCCGAATTAATACCAGTTCTCCCCAAACCATCTTGCAAGTATCTTGCTTGAACATAGTTTCTACACCTGCATCATCCAACTTGCTTATAGAAATCATATTTCTGGCCAATGCAGGAATATGTAGAACATATGTAAGTGTTCTAATCCTTCCACCTTCCAAATTCAACTTCACTTTTCCATGACCGAAGATTATAACATTCCTATCATCCCCTAAGAAGACATCACCACCATCATGTTTATCATACTCACAGAACCACTCCCTGTGAGAATTGAAGTGAAAATATGCATCTGAGTCAATCAACCATGCTTCATAATATACATGTGTACCTAAAGGAGAAGCCAAGTACACATCCCCACCTTCATCTAAGGTTGTTTTCTCCTCTACAGAAGGAGCATCATCAGATCCCTTTCCTTTCTTAGGAGCTTTAGATCTATAGTCCTTTTTGAAGTGCCCTTCCTTTTCGCATTTCCAGCACACCTTTACAATTTTTCCTAGAGATTTAGATCTTCCACTCAAGGATTTATTTTTGTTTATGTTCTGGGACCGTCCTCGTACAGACAAGGCACCACCCTTCTAGCCCTCTGTATTTTTCCATCTCATCTCCTCCGATAGCAAGGATGAGATTATTTCATCAAACTGCAAGGTAATCACATTGCTACCTATCGCAACAACCAGACTATCCCACGAATTTGGTAGAGAACAAAATAAATTGATGCACTTAACTTCATTTGAAATATTTATATCAATAAATAAAAATTAGCTTACTACAGTATTAAAGATGTTCAGATGCTTTATCATCAAGTCTCCATCCTTCATCCTCAGGTTATATAGATTTTTTTGTAGGAATAGTTTATTCACTAGAGACTTAGATTGGTACAAAGTCCCTAACTTGTCCTACAAATCCTTCATTGAAGCTTCCCTTGATACATTCAACAATATTAAGTCTGAGATACACAACCATATTGTGCTCTTTGATTTCCAATCCAACTTCACCTAGTCTTTCGGTGACATTATCATTGGTTTAGTTTCTGGATCTACTGCGATCCACTAATATTCATCCACCAACTAATCCTCTATCTTGAGTTTCCACAACTTAAAACTCTGACCATTAAATTTCTTGATCTCTATCTTTCCACTAATTTCCATATTCTTTCACCACAATAATCAATCCCACATATCTCCTACTGATCAGGGTCTATCACAGGCTCCGAGAAAAACCCCTCAACAACAAAAGCATCTCCTTGAAGCCAAAACAACTCTCATACCAAATCTAGGTTTTAACCCCATACAAAAATTAACTGGATATGAATTCTAAAAATAGAAAATAAATAATAGCGAGAGCATACAACATAAAAAAGATATACACAGATATTTCCCCTGGATCCCAAAACCGAGACTACTAGATTGATTTTTCATTATATTCCTTTCAATGTTACAATACATAGATATATACATGTTGAAGCATCCATAAACCCCAATCCATTAACCCTAGATTAGAACATAACCATAGTTCCCTTTATCGAATCTAAAAAAATACCATGGGAAGAAAATCATCATACCCAAAACCATGTGTGAAAACCACACACAAAACCACAATTAGGTTTGCCCACCTAATATAGGGTCCAAAAAAAATCTTCCCTGAGGTGTTTTCCCAGACCCTGTAGAGAGGAGGCTACTGCCACCCTCAAACCCCCTAATAGCGGGGTCTGTCACCTCCTCCTATGACCCCCATATTGTGCTCAGCGCAATGAACATGGGGGACCATCGCTGAACACAGCCCCCCACATGTGGAGCTAGTCATGGAAAGAATATAACACACACCCAATAGGAAAAACATCTAGGAACTCACAAATAACTTGTAAAGTCTCTAAATTTTCCTTCTCTTTTTTTTTTCTTATTTGTTTCCACCTGCACCATGCATAATTGACATGCTTTTCTAGCACTCCTCTTCAGCTATAAGGCAAAGATTTTTCAAACTGATATTGCTTTTAGTTTACCTTTAACTAACCATTTCTGCCCATCCATACCCATACAACTCACTATTTTCTCCAAACATTTTATAACAACCCTTTTCTTTTCTAACCAATCCATTCCCATTAATAGATCATAGGATCTGTTGTACCTCTGAGATAGTAATAGGTCAACTACCAATGCCAGAGCATCTAAAATAACTATCTTGGGGTTTTTGGTTTTAATTTTGGAAGACCAATGAATGAAGAGAGATGTAGAATTGAAGTAATTAATCCTTTGGGTTTTATTAATATCTCAGCAAAGGGCTACTATAAGACTTTACGCAGTGACATAGATCAAAAATAGTGGTGAGTAGAAAACAACAAAAAATATGATTATCACATTTTTCAAACTATAAAACAGAACAACCATAAGTTGGAAAACCTTCTAAACTACGTTCCAAAGGTTCAAGGAAGTACACTTAAGCTTACACAAGATGTTGATGGTTTACTGATTAGAGGGGATTAGCTAAAAAGACAGTTCATTAATCCATTCTCTTAATAGATGATCACTTCAGGAGCTTATAGGAATAAATTGAGACACAAGTCTTCCTACCTAGATATCTCTATAAGTCATAAGCATATGAAGAAAGACATAATGATTGATAACTGGAAAAACTTATAAGATAACACAAGCTATGTAAAACCAGATTCAGAATCCTCTACTTTGTAATAAGGTTCCAGAAAGACTAAGTACATCAAGTGTCTAGAAAAGGTTCCTTCAAAGGTGGCTTCCAGGTTCAAAGTAGAATTAACAGTCAAGACTTAACAAGCGCTGGACAATGAATCTTAAACTTCAAACCTATAACATCTCGAGAAGAGATTTATTTATACAATAATAAAACCAACAAATATCCTAAAACTGATTAAGATTTATTCTAGGAAAGGAAAAGATCTTCATGCAAGAAGATAGGAGCATCAATTGAACTACTTCTTGTTGTCCCTTTTATTCAGGTTGTGATGGCTTTGTTTTTCTGATATTTTTCCCTTTAAGCAACTAAATTGTTTGAACCCTTTGCGCTGGTTGATTCCTTCATTTTGATCTTCTATCTGATACTCTTTAAACTCTGCGAACCGCCTTTAACCCTGCTGAGTAACCTTTAATATGTTCCTTTTACCTTTACTGTGCATTTTAGGTTTTTACTTTGTTTTTCAACAGTAAATCCTTTCGATTTTATGTTATAGGGTAAAGTAAAATGATATGGTCTTCATATTTGTCTTTCAATTTTATTCAGGATTTTTCTTTGTAAGCTTGGAACAGGGGTCTTTACCTACAAAAACACAGAAACTGTTAAGAAAAATAAGGTGACAAAGACAGTCGTGAATGGCTTTTTGAGCTTGAAAGGACATTGAAAGGAGTCCGGAGGGTATCGGAAGGTGTAATGATGGTTTTAGTGGTCGTAGAGGCTTACGCAGGCTTCACTGTGAAAACATGCAAAACAAAGGAAAAATGGTGATTTTTTCCTTTAAATGGAGAAACAGATATGTAATTGGGTTCGGGTCCCAATCGCAATCGAAGATTGCAATGGTGGAAGATATGTGCTTTAGCCGGGACTTGTGATGGAGATGGATGTGATATGAATAAGGAATAGAATATATATTTGGTCTGGTTCGGGCCCATCATTGATCGCATATCACAATCAGGGAAGAGTGTATTCATATGAGTGGCTTATGATGCGACAATATTGTGATGCGATATTAAAATACATAGATTTATTACAAAACTAAGGTTTTGGGATATTTAATAAAGATGTTAATAATATATGGGAAAGTGGAATTTTAGTGGTTTAATACTATAGTTAGTGTTAATATGGAAAATGAGCGAAAAAAGGGTAAATATATGTGAAAAGAGGATTTATAGGCAAAAAAGGGAATTATATGAAATATGAGCAGAAAAGGGGAAATACACTAAGTGCAGTGCTTTTTAATGATTTATTTACTTTTCGTATATGCATCAATACTTAGGAAAACATATTTTTGTGGGTTTTTTGATGTAAAAATGGATTTTACATGGGATTTTCACCTTTCTCAAGCAAAAAGGGTTTTGACCTTAGGAAAAGGGGTTTCTGTGGAAAATGAGTGAATATGGACGTATGAAGGTGGGAAGGGGTAATTAGTGAATATAGGGATGAATGGGAAAAGTTAATTAATCTAGATAATTTGGAATAAAATATTAGATAATTGAATAATGTCATGATCAACAATTTTGGTTTTAAAATATGAAGTATCATTTCCATCTACATTTTCATTTATTTCAATTCTATCTTCATCAATTTGTAGAAATGAAAAATCATCTATTACCTGCAGAAATGATTTCAAATGTTCATCATCTTCAAATATTTGCCAATGTTTCAGATTACTGGGATAGATGGCCTATATTTGACTTGTATCTGATATAGTACATCAAAATGATCAGGAATTTTAAAGGAGCTAGTAGAGATAGCTAAGGAATTTGCATGAATATTTTGTTCCTAGGAATATGACTCAAATTAAAAGCATCAAAGAAGTTTTCAACTGAATCCCATACTTCATTTCGGTAGGACCTAAGTCTAGGTTGCTTACTCTGGCAAGCATTTCTTACTTTCTTAACAATAAGTTCTGAATTAGTAAAAACACTTAAGTTTCGAACTTTTAAGCTTTTGGCTAATTGCAATCCTAAAAGGAAAGATTCATATTCAAAAACATTATTGGTAACTTCAAAATCTAATTTACATGATTAGGTTATATTTTCTTTTTTAGGGGAAACTAAAACTACTCTAGTTCCTGCCCCATGTTTTGTGCAAGAACAATCAAATAATAGTTTCCAAGTATCAATTTGGTTTGGTTTAAGACTTTCAACTACCTCTTCAATTTTGACTTGATTTTTATGTTGGTTTGAAGTGAGTTGAAAACAACCAAAGTCTTGTTCTGTTGCATAAATTGGATGGTTCCTTGGCTAGTCAGTCTTACAAACAAGATGTACAAATCTTACCTCTCTATATAATCTTAATTGTTCTCCTCCATAAACAAGAATAATATTATATGACATATCCATCTGCAAAGTTCCCCCTAATTTGGCACAGCAAGACCCAGAAAGGAGCATTCCAAGTTTGGGAGGGATATCTATGACAACAATATCAAGTACTACACTTTTCATTGGAATTTGGAAAAGGGTAACCACTACATCCTTGATCAATCCCAAATGGGGTACTTTTTTGGCATCAAAGGTGTACAGGTCATGGTAGGATCTAGTTATGTCGAGTTTCAAATGGTCCATGATAAATTTTGGCATAAGGTTGTGTGATGCTCTTGAATCAAGCATACAATTATACAACATGGAATCAATTGTTTTAAGAGTTACATAGAAAGGAGGCACTATCTCATCTATCATGTTTGAACTAGGGCCAAAAACTACTGTTGGTTTTTCATCTTGAAGACTCATGACATCACCTTCAGCATCAACCAAGGTATTTTCTATCCATTTTGTGACTTGGATTTTGTAACCAGGGATTTTAGAAAGTTCTGACAATGGAATTGGGATCTTAAACCTCTCTAATTCTTTTTCAACATTAAATGTAGTCAAAATGTTTTTACTAGCTTGGGTAATATCAATTGACTAATCTAAGGGCTAAATAAGAGTTGTTTGAGCTTCAACAGCTTTGGTACGTGGTTCAATGATTGGAGTTTACTTTAGAGGTCTCCCAGGACTAGGTCTAGGCCTAAGATCATACCTCTTGTTTAATTCTGCAATTAAAAATTCAAAGAAAGCATGATATTTAGAAACTTGTGAAGCTTCCTGATCTTCTTGAACCTGATTCTGTTATGAGGGAGGAGTGATGGTTGTTTGATTGGAAGAAGAATCCATACTATTAATATCTTCAGTAATTGTCATAATATTATCATCAGGTTGTTGGTCATCTATTAATAGAGGAGTAGGAAATTTTTTATCATTGCTAGGTCTTTGAAGAATCTGTAGTGGTGGATTTCTTTTATACTGACCTTGATTTTGGTTTTGAGGTCTATGTAGTGCCCACTCTAGTTCCTGACCTTAATATGACATTATCTTAGACACTTTATTCTTTTAGGACCTCAGGTTGAGGATCCAGACTCATGACACTATTATCAACATTTGAGATATTCATGGTTATGAGGTTTTGCTTTCCATTGATATTATGATAGCATGAATGATTGTATATCTTATCTGACAGTATTCTGATGATTGCACCATTTAAATAGTTAAGTAGCTGAAATTATGATGAGGGTAGTAAAGAATATGTATGCGCCCCTACTAATAGTATAATGATGATAAATTGGATAGATAGGTACATTTCCATGATGTTATAATGTTGATGGCTTAAGGAATATGTATGTTTCCATTTATGATAAATGATGATAGCCATGAGGGATGTGTACCCTCTGCTACCTACTTCAGTTAGTTCATGCTTATGATGGACAATGATGTGAATGACCAAGAATCATTAATGATGCTATTATGATAATGACTAACAGTGAGAAAACTTGTTGCTAATGATTTTGAGTATGGCAGGAAACTAGCAGAGGCTCTCGCCTATGACATGTCGATGACACCTGGTTTCATGAGATTCATATTGTTTTAAAGTCTAAATCGATCTTGAAATCTGCCATATATGTTTAACTATATGTTGATGATATGTTAATG
>APFE031750233.1:99536-152242 GCA_000404065.3 Pinus taeda
GGTTTCAATCTTTGAAATTCTATTTGATAGGTTTCTAAGAAGAGATGTTATTTCATCAGTTTTCTAATCTTTTGACTTAGTGTTAGAGGAACTAGAGGCTTCTTGACCAGATTTGAGTTTTCTTTGGGCATTTTCTTCCTTAAGTTTTGAATAAGTTGAGGCTTCCCTATTTGTTTCTACTTCTATAGAGTTTGTTTGCATATCTTCAAGAGTTCTTGAATTTCTCTCTCGTAGCATAATAAAAAAGTCATCATCAAAAGCTTTAGAGAATCTCGACTTAGCTGCTGCTATAGGGGGCTTACAATCAGCAGGCATTTTGTGATAGAGTTTATTGAATCTTCTGATAAAATCTGATACTAGTTCACCGAAGTTTGTTTTAAGCTCTTCAAATTATGTGAGGAAATAAAGAGGATCCTTTTTCACACCCCATTGATTTTTAAATATGGTTGTAATCCCTTCCCAATTTCTAATGGTATCTGCTGGTAACTACCTGAACCAAATCCTCACATTTCCTTTAAGAGATTATACAACAATCTCGTATAAACATTTTCTTGTTCAATATTCACGTTGTCTACAAAGTCTAGGAAAGCATGAAGATGATCTTCAGCTGAGGGACCAGTTTCTCCATTGTACTCGGGAAGGTATTTTAAATATCCAGCTAGGAATGCATCAAGGTTATTAGATAAGACTAAGGAAACATATATAACCTATACAATAGGTCGGAAAGCCATGATAGTAGATCGTGTATGAGGTGCTTGAGGTATATGAGGTTGTTGAGGCGTATGAGGTTGTCCAGGTGGAGTATGAGGTGTTTGTGTGGATGTAGAGGATGAAGAAGAGGTAGAGGAAGAAGATGGTGATTCAGGGGTTAATGGACTAGTTGGAGGTGAAGGAGGAGATCTCCTGAAAGACCTCAAAGGAGTCCTACGAACTAACTTTGGGACCTATAAGGAATAAATTATTTTGTTTCAAAGAGAAGACTGGAATATATAGAAAACGTCTCCTCAGATTGTTTGGAAGAAGAAACTTTAGGTCGGTCAAAAATGGAAGGAAAATGATAGGTGGTAGGGGATATGAAATTTGTGGGTTTATATTCTGGTAGATTTACACCCAAATCAGATTCAGTTTTAGGTGATCCTGGTGGTAGTGTGGGTATTGGATGAGATTCTAATGAATGAATAAGGTATGTTGACTTAAAATAAACTCCATTATCTAGAAGTTCAATAACCCTAGGTGATAAATAGGAGTAATCAGGATTAGATGGGATATTACTATAGGGGTCAAATGATTCTAATTCTTCTGACTACAGGACTGAAGAGGAAGAAGAAGATGGCTGGCATCCCCTTTTAGAACTGGCTTTTCTCAAAAGCTTTTCAGGACATGATAGAGGTTTAACTATGTCAACTTCTAAACAAGATCTGGGATGTTTAAAAGGTGCCAACTTAGGAGTGTGGAGTCGCCTAGGTGAATGATTTTGACCTTTCTAAACCTTTAATCACTTTTAAAGGAAAGAATGAATAAATATAGTTGTCCCAAGGGAAACTTAAATGAAATTTGAGTCCCCAGCAATGACGCCAGTCTAATGTTGTACCTTTGAGATAGTAGGTTAGCTACCAATGCCAGAGCATCTAAAATAATTGTTTTGGGGTTTTTGGTCTTAGTTTTGGAAGACCAATGAATGAAGACAGATGTAGAATTGAAGCAATTAATCCTTTTGGTTATATTAATATCTTAGCAAAGGGCTGCTATAAGACTTTACACAGTGATATAGATAGAAAATAGTGGTGAGTAGAAAACAACAAAAAAAATGATTATCGCAGTTTCCAGACTGTAAAATAGAACAATCATAAGTTGGAAAACCTTCTAAACTACGTTCCAAAGGTTCAAGGTAGTATACTTATGCTTACACAAGATGTTGATGATTTACTGATTAGAGGAGATTAGCTAAACAGATAGTTCATTAATCCATTCTCTTAATAGATGATCACTTTAGGAGCTTATAGGAATAAATTGAGACACAATTCTTCCTACCTAGGTATCTCTATAAGTCATAAGAATATGAATAAAAACATAACGATTGATAACTGGAAAAGCTTACAGGATAACATAAACTATGTAAAACCATATTCAAAATCCTCTGCTTTGTATTAAGGTTCTAGAAAGACTGAGTACAACAAGTGTTTAGAAAAGCTTCCTTCAAAGGTGGCTTCAAGGTTCAAAGTAGAATTAAGAGTCAAGACTTAACAAGCAATGAACAATAAATCTTGAAATTTGAACCTATAACATCTCGAGAAGAGAGTTATTTATACAATAATAAAACTAAGAAATATCCTAAAACTGATTATGATTTATTATAGGAAGGGAAAATATATTCATGCAAGAAGATAGGGACAACAATTGAACTACTCCTTGCTGTCCCTTTTATTCAAGTTGTGCTGGCTTTGTTTGTCTAATATTTTGCCCTTTAAGCTGCTAAATTGCTTGAATCCTTTGCACTGGTTGATTCCTTTAGTTTGATCTTTTATATAATACTCTTTAAACTCTGTGAATCTCCTTTAACCCTACTGAGTAACCTTCACTGTGTTCCTTTTACTGTTACTGTGCATTTTAGGTTTTTACTGTGTTTTTCAACAGTAAATCCTTTAGATTTTATGTTACAGGGTAAAGTAAAATGATATGGTCTTCATATTTGTTTTCCAACTATACACAAGATTTTTCTTTGTAAGCCTGGAATAGTGGTCTTTACCTGCAAAAACACAGAAACTGTTAAGAAAAATAAGGTGACAAAGACGGTCATGAATGGATTTTTGAGCTTGAAAGGACATTGGAAGGAGTCCGGAGGGTATCAGAAGGTAAAATGATGGTTTTAGTGGCCGCAGAGGCTTATGCAGGCTTCACTGTGAAAACAAGAAAAATAAAGGAAAAATGGTGATTTTTGTCTTTAAATGGAGAAATGACTTTCTTTTTGAAATATTGGGAAAAATGAACAGTGGTTATTTTGTCGTTATGTGGGAGGCAGTTTTGGTTTTCATCGCACTGTTTATCAAGCACGGGTAGTTTTGGGAGGGGCTCACTCGAAATAACTTGAGCCTGACATGTAGCAATGGAGGACGGTGGAATACTGCTTTTCGAGTGGGTAATGCTTGCACAAAGAGTAAACGCCAAATTTGCTAAGGGTTGTTGGATTTCCATGGTCGTTATCAAATGGTGGAGGAGTGAAAAAGCAACGTGAAAGAGCAATGGAGGGTCACAATAATTAATTATGGCAGAAAATGACTTTATTATGTGTTAAAACTATGATTTAGCGGTTAAATGGAGGTTTAGTTATTTCTTCATTAAATCATAAAAAACAATTTAACAAAGAAATTCTTTGCAAAACACATATGGTGGACTTGAAATTTTATTAACTTGGGTGGATAATGATATCGGGTCTACGTTTATATCCCATATCGCAATCGTAGTTTAGCAGGGGAAGGGCCATCGCAAAGGAATGCGAAAAGGGCTGGATGCAACATAGGAATAAATGATGTATGATATGTGATCGGGTCCGGGTCCCAATTGCAATCAAAGATCGCAATGGCGAAAGATATGTGCTTTAGCTGGGACTTGCGATGGAGGTTGATGCGATATGGATATGGATTAGAATATATATTTGGTCAGGTCTGGGCCCATCGTTGATCACATATCACAATCGGGGAAGAGTGTATTCATATGAATGGCTTGTGATGCGACAATATTGCGATGCAATATTAAGATACATAGTTTTATTAGAAAACTAAGGTTTCGGGATATTTAATAAAGAAGTTAATAATATACGAGAAAGTGGAATTTTAGGGGCTTAATAATGTAGTTAGTGTTAATATGGAAAATAAGTGGAAAAAGGGTAAATATATGCGAAAAGGGGATTTATAGGCAGAAAAGGGAATTATATGAAATATGAGTGGAAAAGGGGAAATACACTAAGTGATTTTTAATGATTTATTTGCTTTTCATATATGCATCAATACTTAGGGAAAACATATTTTTGTGGGTTATTTATGTAAAAAGGGATTTTACATGGGATTTTCACTTTTCCTAGGCAAAAAGAGTTTTGACCTTAGGAAAAGGGGTTTTTGTGGAAAATGAGTGAATATGAATGTATGAAGGTGGGAAGGGGTAATTAGTGAATATAGGGATGAATGGGGATGAATGGGAAGTTAATTAATCTATGTTGTAGACCTTACTTTGCTTTGTGTAATTGAATCATGGACATAGAAACATATGGTGAAAATGATAATGTACCTTTAGTCCAATGAATAATCAAACTTCTGCAACCTTTCTTTACTTACCCTTTGCTTATCCTATCATTTTACTTAATGGGTGCATTTAAGCTAGCAAACCCTTTTCCTTTCTTCTTAATTTACAAAAGTAAACTATCTAAATCTACCCTTATAACCTCCAAGGGATCAGATTAAGTTGATGAACACCTTATTATTCTCTACCTAACTACTTATCTGCTAAGATTAAACAATTTGGCTAGATCTTTATTCTCTAACTATAACATCAAATTTAAAGCATGAAGCAGTCAAGATTAAACTATTTGACTATCATGGGTTGTGGCATTTAAGACAAGCTGCACACAACCATTATTTTGCAGAAACAATAGTAGTGGCATTTAGGCTTGCTCACTTTCAAAGTTTATTTGTTTTATTTTCTTTCTAACCTAACATTTTCTTTTTGCCTTGATTTTTTAGGACATCTACCCTAACATTTTCTTTGATATGGACATTATCACTAAGATATTTTCTTTTACTAACCTTTTATTCACTATTGTTATGTCCATATCCTAACTTAACATTTTTTCAAATATTCTATCTTATCAAAACCAAAAAATGCTACAACAAGATCCTAATGAAAGAATGTTTAAATATGATTCTACAAGGTAACCATTTAAATCAATGGTGCACTTTTTTACTTGGCTAGTCACCTTTATTTTGGTACCATTTTCTAACTGCATCAACCATGATTTATTTATTATTTTATTTTATTTATTTTATTTATTTTATTTTTTTTTTTCTTCTTCTCTTTTTTTTTTTTTTTTTTTTTTTTTTTTTTTTTTTTTTTTTTTTTTTTTTTTTTTAATTTACATTTTCCACACTGATTTTAGGAATGTTTCTAGCGACATCATTCATAGTTGTTTCTTCATGAACTGCTTGAATGTTTTGAACAAACCACATGTTATGTGGACAATCCCTTAATAAGTGTGGTTCACCGTAACCTAAAAAGTTCAACAAGTCCCTTTCCTTGACCCCACTATTATTTTTGTTGTTCAACTCCATGGGATTTGACCCAATGTAGGATTGTGTAGGCTCACTTGCCTTTCCCTTGCTAAATTTTTTCTTTGATGATATTTTCTAAATTTTTTCAAATAAGGAGGTTTCTTTCTTTTTATTGCAGATTTGGTCTTGTCTTTACTTTCCATGGTTTCATGCCTTTGCTTCGATTTTTGAACTGATGATAGCATAATCTAGCTTTTCTTACCACCTCATCCATTGATTTAGGATTGTCAAACTCAATCCTCTCATTTTAAGGTGTTGGCAAGCAGTTCAAAAATATCTGTACTTTTGCCTTATCTTCTTTAATACAAGGCACATACGGTAATAATTTTGTAAATTTAGCTACAAACTCATCCATAGTAAGTTTTCCCAACCTTAATTCATGGAGTTCCTTAGCATGTTTATCATAATATCATTCAGTTAGGTATTGGGACTTGAACCATTTCTGAAATTCCTCCCAAGAAATTATCTTCTCTTCGAACAAATGCACACTTTTAGCTTCTTCCCACCAGAGAGTGCTTTGCCTTGTAACTGGTATATAGCCAGTCACACCTTTAAATTACTTTCATACTCGTATACCTAAAAGTATTTGATCATGTTAAGAAGCTAAGATTCCACATATTCCTCTTTTTCCCCATCAAAAGTAGGGGATTTGATTTTTTTAAAATCTCCTTGCAACTCTAGTTTCTTCTTTTTATTCTATGATTTTGAATACATTTTATCTGACTCTCCTACACTTTCAAAATTTTCTAACTTTGTTTCTACCTCTTTTCATTTCAACATTCCTAGTTCAACTCTTCTATGACTAGAATTTTTGTCAACTCCCTTATCATTTGTTCCTACTTCTCACTAGCCCTCAATAGGCATTCATTGTTGTTCATGAGATGTGTCAGTTCTTGTTGTAGGTTTCTAATAATCTCCATAAACTGAGGATTTGGTGGAGTGCTTCCTTCTCCCAACTCAACGTACATCTCTTCAGCACTTGTTATGGCTGGAGGAGAATTTTCTGCCATGTTGTAACAATTTGCTTCATTTATGTACCTTATAAGGCAATACAACTTGCTATCATTATTTTATTTTGTTGAGTTGTGATAGTCCCTTGCAGGTCGAGTGTTATAAATGGGCTCTGATACCACTTGTCACATACCTCTTTACTAAAAAAATATTCTTAGTTCATATTCACAACAATTAATTATTTCTATTGTTTATGGTGACCAAATATGGTCTTCTACTAATCATTTATGGAAATAATAGTCACCTTTTACTTGTTTCTTTTCAATGAAAGAAGTAAAAATACCCCTAACATTAAGAATAATCTTAACTTATATTTAACCCTCATATACCCCATGTTTCACAACAAACATAAATTTTTGTTATTGTACCAAGAAGGTGATTATAGTGTATATATAGTTTAACAGCCTAGCAATAAAAACAAAGGTGTTCTCAAATTATTCTTTTACTCATATAATGTGCATTTCCTATGCGAATATGCTTTGTTAATCACCTTAGCATATTATAGTGTTTAGTTAATCATTTTTTGGCACTTGTTCTAGAAAAGTTCTCATTGAATAACTTTGGTTTTGGGTTAATAGAGTAAACCTGGTGAAAACGATATTATTAAATCATATCCTTGTCCCTAAGGTTTAATTACCAAAACATTGGAATTAACCGCTCCACCACTCATTAACCCATATGAGGTAGAAGGTGTTACATCTAGGGAGTCAAGTGGCCAATCCCCACGAGCCAACTCACTGAATACTATGTGCTCATCATATGGATGCATCAGAACTAGGCAATAATGAATGAAGAGGATGGATTGGAATGATCCAATGGTTCACATGCTCTCTCATGAGACCCTAAAACATATTGGACCTCTTCCCCTTTTCATTTGTGATGAGACTCTTTGTTTCTAAGTGTTTCTAAGTGATACCATAGGAGGTTTAACAACTATGGTTTTAGGGATGAAATATATTAGATATTATAACATGAAGGTTCCATACTATGGAACCTAACATTTCTCTGTCAATCTTGGTGTTAAATATCAATAACCCCACTTTGAGAATGAGGAGGTAGGTAACAACTGGTTTTTTCATTTTGGCTCACTAAGGATACCTTTAAGGCACAACATCACCTTCACCTTCATGACTAAAGAAACTCATACGCTCCTCTATTATGTTTAAATACCTTAAAATTTGTGCCCATGTTGCTCAAAAAGTTTTGTTGTTACCTTCTTCATTGATACCAGGTGACCGAAATTGTAGCCATTTTGTTACCATGAGTGGTTCTTGATTCAGTCGGGTTTTCAAAACATTATTTCCTTCTTGCTCTGTTATAGGTAAAACCCCAAGCTTCATCATCTTACTGAATACAACTCGAATACATATTTTGTAGGATAAGGGGTTTTTAAACTCATTTTTTTTTCTTTTATTCATTTCTCATTCACAGTTTTATTATTATGGACAAGGTGCCTTATACAGTTGGGGACTTGTTGTGAGAAGACGGTTTTTTGGTTGATGCGCGTAGAGGTACCCTGAATCCCCTCATTCATAGAGACTACCATGTCTAGTTTGGCAACGCCTAATATTTGGAGGACTACCACCCCATCATTGATTATTCATTACCATGTTACAAGAATAACACCATTTTTAATTAGGGTTCCCTTTCTCGCCAGGTAACTTGTGTGATTTCTAGAAATACCATTTACATTGTGTGAAAAATTTCTTTTTCCCTATACTGTCATATAGGATTTATAACAGTTGATTCCACTTTGTGGGTACCATCATTGCTTGCATTTATAGTTTTTTTTGTTCGAGCCTAACACTGTCTTAAGCCTGCTAACATACTTCTGTTTGCCCAGGTCGGTTTTGTTTACTTATTCTTCTTGAAGGGGTTTTGCACTCATAGGAGGAAAAAAACTATTTTATTTGTGCTCCTTTCATAATTCAAATTCCCTGCTAGCATGTTTTGTTGCAGAATTAGGAATTGAAAATTAACTATTTTCAATTTTGTGATGTTATGGCAACTGGATAAATCCAGACCAAAGAATTAATTATTCCCTACATTTAGGGGATGAGAGTAACTTATATGTTTCTAGAATGTTTCTAAATTTAATAAATTCAAAACAATATTTCTAATTCAATTGCCTTCTCGGTACTATGTAATTTCTATTTTATGCATAGAGTAAATTCTATCTTGGAAATATAAGTTTTAATTCTCTTTAATAGTGGTTTTCCAATTTTTGGTTTGATTTTGTAGCTATTTTCCGTATCTGCTTATCATGGTCATATTTATGTATACTATCTATTTTTATTTGAAGTATGGTATTGTTGGAAATGTAAATTGGTACTAGCTCGGTACTCCTTTTCTCTAAATACTTTAGTTCTATAATGAACTCCTCCCTTCCATTGAATACTCCAATTGCAAAGAGTTCCATATTAAATTTCCTATTGAGGTTTCTAACCCCCGTACCATTTGAGGGGTTTCTCTCCTTCTGGAGAGTTACGTACCATCTTCCTTTTGGTAATGGTCTACCCTCGATTAGGAATACTTAACTAACCATATACTAGTACTTCTCATGGAAAATATAAGTATCTTTGAGATAGTTTTTCTAACAACTTCGACTCTGTCAAAAGTTCAGGTTTAATTATCCAATTAGATTTAAATTTCTTGTTTATCCTTAACAACAACCTATTGTAACACATCGAAGCATGATTACTTTGTACATACTTAGCATCTGTAAATACACAGATAACCTAGTGTTAAGAGAAAGGGTTATGAGAACATCTAGATGCAATATAAAAGTTTGATGTCTTTGACTTTAGTGCCAACATAATTTGCTTCATCACAACTATTTTTCATGAAATTGTCTTTTCTTTAAACCACTATGTCTGGAGAGGCATGTTCAACAAATCTGACAAGTTTTAATCAACCAAGTAACTAGTGAGTTCTACTAGATAGAGACATTTCTATAGAATAGTAAAGTTTATAAATTATTCCCCTTCATATATTCTAATAATTGTTCTTGTGTGAATAATTTTTGTACTACTAGATCGAGTACTGAAGATAGATATTATGTTTATTTTTCACTTCTTTTACTTTTCTTCTCTTTACTAGATTATCACAGCGCTAGATTAATGATTTTATCTTTATTAGAATTAAGGATTATGTAAGTTGATCTGTGTAAGTACATACATGGTGAAAGGATATATACTCTAACTTTAACCCAGTCTTTCTTGAATATAATTAGTTGTCACCTCTACCAAATGTCAAAACATAATCTAAAATCGTCCACTTCTGCATTATATTATTAAGGAATGCCACTTGTATACTATAATAATTTTCCTTTGTTGTGCAAGTAAACTTTTACTTTGGTATACATTAGATGTCTTGTTCTTTCCCTCCAGATGTTTGTTAACTATTACAAATTCTATTAACATCAATGAATTTGTAGTATATATATCAATATCAGTCAATAGATTTGACTTGAGGTGTGCCCTTGACCATTTCTAATATTCGTGATTTTTTTCAAAGCCGTATCCAATGACCTGTATAGAAAATCTTCATGGAAATTTGTTTGATTCACCCCTACACTATTGCTATTTGTAAATGTAATTTCTCCATAACCCAACAAACAACAAAAGTTTCCTGTTGTGCACAATCTAATCATAGGTATAAATTTTCTGCAACTCAACAAAAAAAACATAAGGGATTTTATACAAATCATAATACATAAATAACAAACACATATAAACATTTTAAAATAGTAAACATAATTTCTAGGTATCAAATCTTTTCAATATGAATAACATAAAATATTCTCTGTAAGATAATAAATTAACAACGAAAATCTCTAACCGTAGGTCGACTAGTTTTTCTTGGGATGAACAATTTTCCACCCAACTATGAAACTTCACCACAGGTTCCCCTCGAGTTGAGATCATAATACCCTTGGAATCAAAAACCTCTTGTGATTCCAAACAATGTGTTTTATGTCTTACTTCCCTATCAGACTCTCCTTAGCACCATCTCACTTTCTAGGGTTTTCCAACCTAATAGCCTAGGCGTTTTCCTATATTCAAGAAAAGGTATCTACTCCTTTTTCTGTTAAAGAATGCCTTTTTCTTCCTTGAAGCTTTATTCACCTTTTTTCTCAGTATCCTTTCTATATTGTGTGATTCAATATATTTTTCATCCAACTGTATTAAATCTCATCCGAGGGATTTTTTGGAGCAAAACTAAGGGAAGTTTTTCCTCATCTTATCCATCCACATTCGTTTTCACATCTGGATAATGATATCTTTAACTCAAATGTTCTTTCCCAAGAAAATATCCATTTTTTCTTTATTAAAACTTATTTATTACATCATCATACTTTATTTCAATTTGAATTCACTATGGCTTTCTAGCCATCACACTAAAAATAGTTTTATCCAAACAAAGAATATTTACATAGGAACAAAGGGTTATTACATTGACCTAGGACAAACCCCATAAGCACTCAATGGTTTCTTGATCTATAAAACAAAAAACCTTGAGCATGAAACCAATGCTCCAATAATAATAATAATAATAATAATTTTCTTTCATTTTACAATTTACAAGAATCAAAAGTACATTTCATATTTATGAAGATTGAAACTAGTTACACCTTTTTCAACAGGGGATCCATTAGATCATCAACAATGTCTGCCTCAGATTCAAGCATATAAGGACCATCTAAAATATCCATATCATCATTCTTCTTCTCAAGAGGAGGAGGCAGAGGAAGGTCCCTTGGTTTCCCAAGGGAAACATCTTCATCGAATGTTACATCCATGCTAATTTCAACCTTCCTTTGACCAGGAATATATATTCTAAAAGATTTATAATTCTCACAATATCCAACAAACATACCTTTCCTTCATGTGGCTTCCATCCTATTTCTTTAATCCTTCAACACATTAACATATACGAGGAACCTATAATAGATATGACCTGAAAATATATAAGAATAGAAATATGCCCAGAAATAACAAGATAGAAATAGATAAACTTCAGAGATTTTTTAAATATTAAACCCTTGTGGTAAGGTAACACCATATAATCACTCCTTAAGGAAGGAGAACACTCCATAAGCCATATGCTTTCCAATACAGTAATCATTGACTTGTCTCAATGGGGAGTCTCTAGCCCCTATATAGGCTTCATACATACAATACCACGGGTCATTACCATGGGTCTCTCAATACCATATATCTAATACAATGGGCTTATCACATTATTCCTAACGACTTGTAGTCCCTTACATGATGCAGTTTAACCACTTTATTTATTAACTATGGCTCATTTATTTATTATCCTTACATCTCATTATTACCTTCCGTACCTCCCTTTGTACCCCATAATATCCTCCCCTGGGTATACTACATTCCACCCCCCTTAAACATGTTTCATCCCCGAAACATAAGAAGAACACAAATAATAAGATGTACTCAAAAGAGTATTCCATTGGTACTATGCACGTGCATCTATCCATCCAAGAGAAAGGTGAACCCTCAATCTAGCTAGTGCCTCGCTCGCTTAAGATGGAAGTTGAACCTAATGGCTCCTCTATGTTGATGTGTTGTGGGTGGAGCATTGCACCACTCTTTTAGTTGTCCTCAAATTGTTTTCCTTGTTGCTAATTTATTTCCGCCTTGTTGGTTGTTGTCTTGTTGGGTGATGTGGGTGGTGATATGATGAAGCTTCAATTAATGGAACATTTTCATTAATTTCTCTATTATTGGTGCCTGAGTGGTGTTTGGTGCTTTTTATGGTACCTGGTTTGATGTTTATGTTTGGTTGTTGACCATCATAGGCTCATCGTCTGATGTGTCAGTGTCATTAGAGCTTTGTGCTTTTGCCTCCATAGTCTCTACCTGGGTCTTAATGGAAATATCCTCCAATGTAATTTTCTTATTTTTATACCAGAGCTTCATGAATTTCTTCTACACATTAATATTGACAGTACCCACAGATTCTGTCCAAGGATATCCCAAAACAACATCCATATTATCCATATTTGAAGTATAAAAATCACAATGCAGCACATACTTATCCATAGAAAGCTTCAAATCTTTATAAATTTGAACTTCCTCATTATCAACCCGTGACTCTGCAATATTTTTGCTGAAACTTGTAATTTTTTTGCCACATTAACATTGATTAAATTATACTTGCAACTAGGATTGATAGACACAATGATCTTCTCCTTTTGAATACATCCATCAACCTCTAATAAGGAGATACTAATAGAAAATAACCCTTTAGGTTTCTTGTTTTCTTTCTTTCTAGTATGAGATCATTTGTCCAAAAAGAGTTTTTCAATTTCTTCAAGATGAAATAACTTCAGAATCTCACTGTTAAGTGATTTCCACCATATAGCAGCCTCACCTTTAAGATAATACCCTATGGAGTCCTTCCAACACCATGGACGGTCACTCTTTTGAGATTGTATAAAATTTTCAATAGTCGGACCATCATCTTTTCCTATAAAAAGCATCTTCCTAGAAGCCATGAAGAGGTTTTGAAAAAAATCACTTTCTTTGGCAAAAATTTAAAATGGACACAACCTGTTCAATATGGTTCAGAATCCTCATTATAACCATTTTTTGGAAATGGAATGACCATTATGAATCTTCCCATGTGATAGAAATATCTTCTGGGCACTCTGGAAATTTAGATTTTCTCTGCAACTATCCCGCCATAAAAAATTTCTAAAAAAATAATTGATTTTAAATCAGCGATATCTCCCTCATCTGGACTCTGATTCGACCGATTATTTTTTTGAAATTGGGTAATCTTTTAATATGATATTAGATATACAATTAGTTTCTAAAATTTCCCCACAAAAACTACAAAAATTGACTAGATATCCGCCATCCATGAATTGTCATTAGAAAACTTTTTGCAACACAATTGATTTTTAAATCAACGATATCTCCCTCATCCGGACTTCGATTCGATCAATTTTTTTGTTTTGAATTTGGGTATTTTTTTGCAAAGAATCTAGATCTACAATTGTTTTTTCAAATTTTGCACCAGAAGTTTCATATCTAATCTACAAACTCGCCACCCCAAAAAATTCTACAAAATAAGAAAACTCTCCCCGCTTTGCCCAAGAAAGTGATCTAGTAGCACTTGTAATAGATTTGACTTGCAAATATATGAAAATAGAAATATGCCCAGAAATAAAAAGATCTTAATATAGAAATTCTTCTCTTTATTAATAAAAACCGTTAAGTTAGAGTAACACCTTAGAATCACTCCTTAAGGAAGGAGAACACTCCACAAGCCATATGCTTGCTAATACAATAATCCTTGACATCTCTCCATAGGGAGTCTCTAGCCCTTATATAGGCTTCATACATACAATACCATGGTTCATTACCATGGGTCTCTCAATACCATATATCTAATAAAATGGGCTTATCACATTATTCTTAACTACTTGTGGTCCCTTACATGACACATGTTAACCACTTTATTTATTAACTATGGACCATTTATTTATTAACCTTACATCTCATTATTTCCTTAGGTACCTCCCTTTGTACCCCATAATACTCCCCCCCCCTAGGTATACTACAACAACCAAATATATAAATATGGACAACATTGGGTTTAACACCTGTGAACACTTCTTTGGGGGTCTTGTTGTTCAATGCTTGATGAGGAACCCTGTTTTAAACATTTACAACAATATTTATTGAAACTGCAACAATAAAATCTTGATTTAATTTTGTCCTTGAATTAAATTAGGAATAAAATTGTAATTCCACATCAAAATACAACTTGTATGAGTTAACTAAGTTAATTTGACTTAGTTGGGGTAGTTAATTCAATTTGGGGGTCTAAATTTTGTCATTTAGAGTGTCTCCTACTTTATAGGAGCACTGGTTGGGTCTATTTTAAGTTGTAATTAATTAATTAAGTTTAACTTATTTAAAGTCAATTAAACTAGTTCCAACTGATGGAGGAACTATTAGGAGGCCAGATAGTGGGGTGAGGTTTCATGTGTTCAACCAATTAATTAATGATTCAGTCATAAATAACTCATGCATGTCAGATCTAAAAGTTACCCAGTTGAGATTGGCACTCAAGGGTAGTGTACTATTAGTTGTATAATCATTCAAATTGTATAGGTGGTACATGCAGTTAGAGGAAGGCCTATGAGGATTACATAATTGCTATTGAGGAATTCCCCTAATTAATAGGGGTTAATTACAAAGGAAACAATGCAAGGAAATAGGGACTTAGACAAGCCATTGGTTAAGTATTGGCCTAGGCTTGTCTAGGAAGTTGTGAGACAGATAGAGATAGTCCAAAGGTTTCTTGGGCTTTAGAAAATCATTATAATATTCCCATATTTTCTTAGTAATGAAATATATAGATAGCAAGGGTTTGTAGTTGTGACTTTCCCTAGGAAATCATTGTGCAATGTGTTGATTGAATTCTTTCTCTTGTGTGCTTCGTGATTTCACAATCATTTAATTATATCCACTAATGAGTAGAGTAGATTCAAGTCTACTGTTTTGGTAAATTACAATTAGTAATTTGAATCAACAAGGAATTTCTACATGGTATCAAAGAAGAAATCACTCTAGAAGAGGAGAATACGATTTTGACTTTTGTAGGTCAAATCAAATTTGTAGTATCATTCTTCAAAGCTAGCATGATGTTGTTCTACAGGTTGAGACTCAAATATGCCCTTTAGGGTAGTTAAAACTATATTTCTTGGAAGGATAGGATGGAGATAATGTTGGAAGACAACATGATGAAGGAAGTCATAGACAAAGATATTCCTAAGCCTCCAAAAACAGATGCTTAAGATATGGAAGAGTGGAGGAAATGTGTTGCAAAGGCAAGAAGGATCATGGTAGAAGAAGTTTGAGATCATATTGCCTCGAACCTCCATGAGAAGATACACCATATGCAATGTGGTGAGCTTTGGTCGACTTATTTAAGAAATATAGTGACCATGGGAAGTTGGCACTGAAGGACAAGCTTCAAAAGATTAAGATGGAGAAGGGTGACACAATACCACAATACTTAAGCAGGTTCACCCAGTGTCGGGATAAGCTTGGGAGTGTTTGTATTATAGTTGCTGAAGATTCTTTGGTCATCCTAGCACTTCTAGGCCTTCCCAAGAGTTGGCACATCTACCAAGATTTGGTAAATGGGAGGTAGCATATACCAAAGTGGGAAGATTTGTGGTCCGACTTGGTGCGAGATGAGATAAGGTGGAGCACCAGAGATGGAACCTCATCCAAGCATGATGATGAGGAAAACCTTGCCTTATCTAGGAAGGCAAATAAGGGGAAAGGAAAGAAATTCCAATCCAAGGAGATCCCAGTCAGGCAGGGAAGGTGGACTTGTCGAAGATTAAATGTTTTCATTGTCATGAGATGGGGCACTATGCCATGACATGTCTTCACAAGAAGGTTGACAAGACACTGTTAGGAGGAGAAGCAGGTGAAAATATTGCTTCACAATTCAAGTTGTTTTTCACCCTCATTTCATGCATGGGCGACATCGGTGATGGGTAGCATGTGGTATCTGGATAGTTTAGCCTCATTCCATATGATTGGAAACAAAGAATTTTTCAATGACTTGAAGGAGAAGGACCTCTAGATGCAAATCAAAATGGGAGATGATGGAAGGTATAGAGAAACCAACATCGATACTATTACTTTTCAAAGGGAGTCTAGTTCTCCTTTCAGATTAGAATATGTCATGTATGTTTTGGGTCTAAAGAAGAATTTAGTTTTAATTTCTATGTTGGAAAACTATGGTGAAGTGAATGAGGCTTAGGTGAAGAACCTCTACAAATTGGATGTAGAATAATTTGTAGCATTGAGCACAAAAGCAGAGAAGGTGCAAGGTCGAGACATTGGTGAATTGTGGCATAGAAGATTGGGCCACTTGCACCACAGAGCTTTAAAGATCATGCATCATATTTCTACAGGACTTCCCAAGGGTGCACTAAAGTAGAGAGATACATGAAAAAGGTATACAATGGGGAAGTACACCAAAGCCACCTTTTATGATAAGGATAGTTGAGCTCAAGAAATCCTTGAAAGAGTTCACTCAGATGTGTGTGGACCTTCTTGATAGCCTTCACATCTAAAAACAAGTATTATGTAATATTTGTAGATTATTTCTCATGTAAGTGCTAGATTTTCTTCATGCAAAACAAACATCAAATATTCTCTAAATTTTGTGAATTTAAATCACTTGTTGAGAAAGACACTGTCAGGAAAGTGAAGGTTCTCAGGAGTGATAACGGTATAGAATATATGTCGAATGAATTCAAGAAATTCTGTGCATCAAAATGAATTTGACGAGAGTTAATAACACCCCATAACCCACAAGATAATGGGGTGGATGAAAGGAATAACAAATTATTGTGGGAGCTGCATAGGAAATGTTACATGATCAAGGCCTATTGTTTCACTTGTGGGATGAAGCATGAAACATAGTTGTATATGTGTAGGACAAGAGTCCTCATCGGATTCTTGGGTTGAGTACACCAAAAGAAGATTTTTCGGATAAGAAACTAGATGTGGCAAACTTTAGGATCTTTGGTTCATTAGTTTACTGTCATGTTACCAAGGATGCAAGGAAAAATCTATATCCAACAGCTAAGTTGGGCATATTTTTGGGGTACACTGAGACACTTGATAACTATCGAGCGTACCTTCCATCTCACAAGATGACATTTTTTCCCTTGAGAGGGATATTTAGTTACATGCAGATGAGGAGATTTTAGTTCCAAAGGAAGAACCTAAGGATGATGTGAAGCAACCACATACAAAGGAGAAAAGAGTGGAAGCACCCACTCATGCATAGACTTCTAGAGATGGAAGGAAGTGCACTATAGAGAAGGTCACTAGATCAATACACTGGCTACATGGATCTGATGAGTGAGTGTATAGATTGATCCATCCTCATTCAAGGGAGCAGTGCAACAACCAATATGGGTTGATGCCATGGTAGAGGAGTATGGCTCCATTATCAGAAACAATTTCTGGGATGTGGTCCCAAGAGTAGTTGACAAATCAATGGTGAGTTCTAGATGGCTTTATAATGTAAAGTAAGTAGAAGATGGGAGTGTCAAGAAACACATGGCCAAATTTGTAGCTAGAGGGTTTTCTTGGGTGGAGGGAATTGATTACGAGGAGAGCTTTGCTCCAGTAGCAAGGTACTCTTCAATCAAATCTATTCTAACACTTTCAGTGAAGATGGGATGGAGGATACATTAGATGGATGAGAAGGCAACATTCCGCAATGGTGTAATTCAAGAAGAGGTGTACATTGAACAAATGTGAGGATTTGAGGCCTTCAACAGAGATTTGCATGTGTGTAGACTTAAGTGAGCATTATATGGATTGAAATAAGCACCTTGTGCTTGGTACACCAAGATTGAAAACTAGTTCACTAGGTTGGGCTTCACCAAAAGTGAGGCAGATGCAAACCTTTACCATATTGTGGCTGAAGGTAAATTACTTATTATAGTATTATATGTGGATGATTTAATGCTAACAAGTGATGAGAAGTTGGTAAAATCTTTCAAAGAGGATCTTGCAAGAGAACTCGAGATGAAGGATTTGCGGCTCATGAATTATTTCCTTGGTATGGAAATATAGCAAGGAGATAAGGAACTATTTGTATCTTAGGGAAATTGTTAGAGCTCCAAGAAACTCTCGTAGGTTGTAACTCGGAGATGCCTGGTAACATATAAATTCAAATTAATGTTGCAATGGATGAATGGAAGGAATGATGCTTGTCCAAGCTAGATAACCACTTCTACTTTTTTTCACTCCAGACATGCTTGTACACCCCCAGACTACAAGGCTTTAGACCACTAGCTACTCACAGTTTAGAGATAAGGTGAATATGGAGAATACTGACCACACTAGCAGATGCACAAGACCGTGTGATGGTCGTTTGCAACCAGTAAGAAGCCTGTAAATCTATTCTACTAATACACAGACAGGATGACAGCTCTCTGAAACTAGATAGAAAGAAACATGGATGACCTATTCAATGATACATTCAACAATCTAACACATAGATAAGATGACAGCGTTCTAGTGGTAAACCTTAAAGATCAAGAATATAGTATATCAAGCACAGCTTAGAACAGAGAGGAAATGGAAAGTGAGCAGTTAACAACAAAGAAGCTTGTATTAGCTGAAAATGAAGACAAGATGCTGCAAGTGGAAAAATATCCACAGTCTCCAGAAGTTGAACCTTACATCAAAACATCAACCATCAACCTTGATTACATCTTCTTTCTGGGTATTTATAAATTTTACATTACAAAGGCCCTTGGGCCATTTAGGTATGGAGGGGTCATAATTGACCACCAACAGCGTTTAACTGCCTGATGGAGTCTTTGACTATGTTTGCTTGCTATAGTGGGCAAATCGGATCTTCTCAGGTGATGTGTTGTCCTCTTAGGTAGTTGGAGTGTTTGTATCAGTGAGTTTCCATGACTAATAAATGCTACTATGGGGTCATGCATGTCCTTTCTTTCCGTGAGCCATACCACCTATTAAACATGATTGTTGAGGCTTTACTGCGACTGGTACAAGCATGTTGATCACCTCATTCCTTCAGACAAATGGAGTGGTCAAAGGATGTGGGGTGCATGGGTGAATCAATGGGTTAGATGAGTGGAGATAACGACCATCAGATCCAAGAAAAGGATGGCAGAAAATGGTTCTGTGGGGTTATCAGACGAGGCGAGAGTGGATTAATTTTTAGGGTGTTAGATCTTGGGAAGCCAGATCTAATGGTGATCAGGCGATGAAGCTACGTGGTAGTTAAATGGGCGAGTGGATAGGTTAGGCAGTAAACAATATTGATCGCACCACCTTTGAGCATAAAGTAGTAAAAGGACAGGGGCATGTGATCACACTTAGAGGTCGACACGTATTGGCAAATGAGAGAGAAAAACCACTCTCATCGTGCGCTAATGTTAGGGTGATTTGTGGGCGTGGGGAGAGCGAATGCCATCGAATCTCAGCAGGGATGATCAAAAGGTCAAGAAATGGTCGTAGATCTCTTTATCGGGTGCGACAGGAACCATTGGATTGACGGGGGGAAATCAATGGCGAAGATTAAAGGTGATGAGTTTTTAAAAGGCGCGAATTCACATGGCTACGGTTTTATGGCGGGTCTAAGCCTTTGTTCTTGGGCTTAAGGAAAAGGGGTTTTGTGGTTTAAAAAAAAAACAGAGGAAATGGAGACGAAGGGAGGATGAGCATGGTAAAGGAAAAAGGTGAAGATGACCATTATGTGCCTCCTTTGAGCATAACCAACACAACCAAGCCTATCTCTGACCTTCAAAAACAATAGTTATATAGTAGAGCTAATAGAAATTATTCCAATGAGATATTGAATAAGTTCCACATGGAGAGCAACAAACTCATGGAGACTCCTCTAGCAAGCAATTAGAGGAAGGAAGATGTTGTTTTAGATGAAGTGGTGGAGGCTACTATTTATAGGCAGTTGTGGGTTCACTTATGTATTTGGTGAACACACAATCGAATATATGTTTTGCAGTTAAAAAACTTAGTCAAACAATGGTTAAGCCAACCAAACTACATTGGAATGCAACTAAAGATGTGTTGAGATACCTTAGAGGCACCACTCAGTGTGGTCTTTGGTACAAACATATAGAGGGAGTGAAGATGCAAGGCTTCATAGATGCATATTGGGCAGGAATTCCATCCAACAGGAAGATCACACCAGGGGGAGTATTTATTATTGGGTCAACAATAATTTCTTGGTACAACAGGAAGCAAAGATCAGTTGCACTCAGTTTGGTAAAAGCAGAGTACATGGCTGCTAGTCAAGAAACTTGTGAGGCTATATGGATGATGAAGATCCTTGTTGGGTTATTTGGTCAACAGATGGATCCTACAGTGATTTACTATGACAATCAAAGTTGTATCAAACTCAATGAGAATCTATTTTTTCATGATAGGTCCAAGCATGTCGACATCCGATATCATCATCTATGAGATTGTGTGCAAAGGAGAATCATGCTGCTAGAGTACATTCCTATAGAGGAAAAAGATGAAAACATATTGAATAAGGAATTGTCAAGTGGAAAATTCAAGTTCCATAGAGGCAAGATTGGGGTATTTCATAATCCATTTCTTGTTGAGAGGGAGTGTTGAAAATGCAACAAGAAAATCTTGATTTAGTTTTATCCTTGAATTAAATTAGGAATAAAATTGTAATTCCACATCAAAAGACAACTTATACAAGTTAACTAAGTTAGATATGAGAGTTACTCAATTGATTTTGGAGTTCAAGGGTAGTGCAATATCAATTGTATAATCATCTTAATTGTACTGGTGGTGCATGCAGTCAGAGGAAGGCCTATAGGGATTGCACAATTCCAATTGAGGAATTTCCATAATTAATAGGGGATAATTCCCAAGGAAACATCACAAGGAAATAGGGACTTGGGAAAGCTAAAATTTAGTTAAGTATTGGCCCAAGCTTGTCTAGGAAGTTGTGAGACAAATAGAGATAGTGCAAAGGTTGCTCGGGCTTGAGAAAAGCATTGTAATATTCTCATACTTTTTTACTAATGAAATATACATATAGTAGGGGTTTTTAGCTGTGAATTTCCTCTGGAAATCATTGTGTAATGTGTTGATTGAATTTTTTGTCTTGTATGCTTCGTGATTTCGCGATTGTTTAATTGTTTTAGCTAATGAGTAGAGTACATTCAAGTCTATTGTTTTAGTAAATTAGAATTAGCAGTTTGAATCTACAAGGAATTTCTATAGTATTCGTTGCTTCTCCCCAAAGGAACTTCAACAAATTTTGATCACAGAGCATGGCACGAGTGGTTTCTACAAAGAACCTATTTTTTCTTTCATCTACTCCATTTTTTGGTGAGCATAAGGCACAATCGTCTCTTTCTTGATACCTTCTTTCTTGCAAAAATTGATGAACTCATTCGAAATGTACTCTCCATCATTGTTAGACTTGAATATCTTAATTTTATTCCATGTTTGATTTCTGACCAAAAATTTGAACTCCTTGAACATTTCAAAGGCTTCATCCTTGTTCTTTAAATAATATATCCACGTATTTCTTAACAAATCATCAATGAAGGTGGTGTAGTAAAGATTGCCACCATTAGTATGTATGGGTATTGGACCACATATATAAGAATGTATGAGATGGAGGATTCCATTTGTCTTGTTCTCGCTAGACGGGAATGGTCCCCTTGTCCTATTTCCACTAGCACAACCTAGACATACTCCATCATGTTGGGCTTGAGCACTGGGAATACCAAAGATCAATTTCTTCAATTTCGAAAGAGCATCATAAAGTAGATTGGCCAATATTTGGTGCCATAGCTCACTTAGATGATTAGTGTTGTGGACTAATGTTAGAAGAGTTCTACTAGTGACTCTATAGATTCCTTCAAATCTCGATCCTAATGTAAATGCATCCATCATAGGTGATCCAATAGGCCAAGTAAGAACTCTTACCTTGATGAAGGAAACCCTCATTCCTTTATCTTCCAAAGTGGATATTGATACCAAATTTTTCTTCAATCTTGGCACATGCATTACATCATGGAGCAAAACAAATTCCCCATAATTAAAGTGAAATTTGACGAACCCAAAGCCTTTAACGAGATAAGTGGAGTTGTCTCCAAGTACAATTTTCAAATTTGACTCCATCTCTACCAAATTAGAGATAACTTATTTATACCTAGAGAAATGATGAGTGTCCCCACTATCAACCAAAAAACTATCCCATGAATCTGGAGGAGAATAACTAGAGTAGAAATAAGAATATATTCACATTGATTACAAACATTACTTTCATACTTGGAGTATCTTGACTTCTTTTGAGGACGATGATCTTCTTCATGGTCACCTAGAGCATCTCTTCTTATTATTTCATCTTTTCCATTGTGATCATTCCTTCAGTCATCTTTTCTTCTTCAACATCAAATATGTTATTGTTGCTTCTTGTGTTGTAGCATGGACCTTTGTTTTTCTTGGGAAAATATCAAGCATAATTACATTTCTTATGATAATTGAAACATTCAATGTATGATTATTCTCTATCATTCCTTCTTTTTTAGCTTCGAGGAGGAGGCTTCCTTGAATATGATGGACCTCTTTTTCATTTATTCTTTTTTATTTTGAGTGACGAACATAGTGGGCTCTCCCTCTTCATGCTTTTCAATTTTCATTTTTAATCAAATGATGGGAAGGTATTATTTTTTCTTATTTTCATAATGAAGGTTTCCAAAATGGGAGGGGTACCTCTAAGAGATATAATCACCAATTCCTTGTCCGACACAGATTCCAAAACTCTATGTAATTGATATCTAAGATGAGATATCCTTATAATGTAGGATTTCACAAACTCTCCTTTATTCATATTCATATCTTTGAATTGATCTTTCAAGGAGAGGATTTCATTCAAATTATTGACTTCATACATTCCAACTATCTTATCATACATGTCCTTAGACTTCCTCAAGTTCCAACATATGCAAGTAAGCTATCGTGTAAACCATAAGCTATAATTTTCTTTGTTTTTAACTCACCTTTCTTATGCTTGTTCTTGGAAACAACAGAAGAATTCTCTAGAGGCCCACGTACTTTTCCTTGAATGTAATCCAAAACATCATTGTTATTAGCTATGATCTCCAACCTGATCTTCCATGCAACAAAGTTAGATGATTCACCCAACTTTTTGTGTTCCTTGAAGAAAGAGAAATACATCTTGACTTGACTAGATAAGCTCCTTCAACTTTCCAAATATGATTGCTTAAAATCTTGTCTCCTTTTGGGCTTGTCCTTCACCTTACCTCTGATACGATGTTAAATTTTACACTGATCTATAATGTTTCAATTACCTTAGCCCAATTCAATTCTTCAATTAGCAATATTTTCAATAACAATTAATCTTTGCATTCATCAACAATAATTGAAGATATAATAGTAAATGCAATGAAAAAGGATACAATCAACACATCAACAAGAGACATCATAGTTGGTCAAAGACTAGGGAAAAACCCACTATGGGGAAAAACTTTGAAATTATTCTTCTTTATTATATTTTCATAAAATGTTTAGTAGAGAGTACAATGAGGCCAACACAAAATCATCCAATGAAAATAACCCAACAACATTCCTAAATATGTTCCCAACATTAATATATATCAGAGACAACTTTTCTTGTTTGTGGTCAATTGCGGTCAAATGTAAAAAATTATCCCTAGAGCCCAACCACACAAAGGAATAGTTGTGTGTGTGGTTGATACCTTCCAATTGCACCCTTGAGCCTAGTAGGCTGATGTTATAGACAAGAATTTCCTTTAATGAGTCTGCGATCGGAAACCAAAACCCTAAAACATGTGCGAGCTTTAGACGTTATAATTTCAAACCTATGTGAACCTCTCTCCTTGACCCAGCCTCAGACCTGTGCAAACCAATAATTGAAGAAGAGGAGAAGATGATGCTTAGTGATGTACAAATGAGATTGAGGTCACTTGTATTTATAGGCTTCCATGGGTGACCAATTTCCTGTTAGGGTCGACCTACCGAAAAGTGCATATGTGGGCTTTTCTTCATAATTATACTTCCCCTTGTCCAAATTGAGAGATTCAGTAGTCAAAATTGGTCCTCTCGAAAAGAGAAATCTAGTACCATGGTTATAATTTGTCACTGAGCTACAAAATTAACACATACTACCTTTTTATCTGTAAATCTGAGAGGTTTTGTAGTATGAATGCATTTACCTCAACTTGTTTTTCATGAGACCTTACAAACCTTTCATTATCAACTTTACAACTCTCGATATCAACCCTTAGGATCCTCAAGGTATCCTTCTAGTTGGGAGAGTTTTCTCATCCCCCTTAGCCTACTGATATTTCTTCTTCATATCCATGTCGTGATTGATCAAATCTATATTGCACCATTCATGTCCTCATATCTTTTGTTTCTCATTGTCCCTTTTTTGTTGTTATATGATGTCATTCATACACAATTTTTAGTTACATCATAGTAAAAATAAATGACAAAATCATTCCCTTGAGCTTATTATTGTGGAGTTTCTTTAGTAAGTAGTTGTAACAAACAACTATGTTAGTACATCAATATCAATCAATCAACAAGTCCTTAGCACTAATAGACATGCATGCATCAATCAATTCAGACCAAATTCTAATACCTAAACACTATTTTAGTTAATTTTCTAAAAATCATTATGAAACCCCTTGCTCTGTTAGCCCTGTAATAGAGTACTGACATATTTTTTCCATGATAGAGCCCATCTAGTCTATGTGTTGAACATGGATGTTCTAATACCACTCTATAACACACCCCCTCCTAAGTCCCACAAGGAAGCATGTTGGAAGGAGGTGGAAACTATGTTGACATGAGATCCAAGGTAGTGTTATGGAAATGGGGTCCAAAAATTTCAATATTTTTCATCTTACATAAAAGTTAGACATCATCATTGTGCTTGCCTCATTTAGATGATTCCAACAATATAAATTTTGTCTCAATTTGACCTCTGGATCGAGATATATGACTGTTTGAAATTGAATGAATTAGACAATGCCACATCATCACCCACTATGTGGCACCCACATGGCTTGCCCAGCTAGCTCTAATGCCACTTTGCATTAGTTCATTAGCCGAGGACCTGTTCATGGTATGGGTCCTCACATTTAAATCCACATATATGTTTATATATTAACTGTCAAACCACACAATCCAACCATGCTTTATTATATAAACAAATGTATGTTTAATTGACAAAATGTAAATTATTAACAACATTCCCGTCCCCCGGGTCCATTACCTTGACACTTTTTACTTTGCGCTTTCATGAGCTACTCTGAGAATGACCTTTCAAGCTGACCTGTAGTGTGAATCCTCTTTGCACCAATAAGAGGACAACTGGGATTATGTGTATGCCATGATGTCCTGGCACTAAGTAGCCACACTCCATTTCAAATGTGCTTCACCATTGTTCTGTTGGGGGGAAAACCTCTGGGATTAAGCTTCCCAGTGGGCTACTCCTATGCATTCTTCACACCTTCTGATTAGTCCATGACTCCCATTGTACACCACGATGTCCTAATGCTTAGTCACCTTGGTGCTCCCTTCGTGTGCCTTCTCTTTGAACTTCGGGTATGAGAACCCTAGGACATGTCAACCCGCGTTCCTCCTTCCTGATGCACTTAAAGAAGGCCCCTTTATGCTTACCTCCTTCGTGATTACATCCTGCCATGTGATCTTGGTCCTTATCATCTCGGGCATTCCCCCAACCCCAAAGTGCTTTGTTTTGACCCTCTAGGGATGAAGCCTTTGAGACACGTCATCTTGGCTCTTACTTAAGCATTGTACAAAGTTATATCTTGAGAGATAGACTCCAAGATAGAATATTTTCCATTATCTTCCACACTACTTCTTGTCTATGTAGGGCCTGATTCAACCTTTTAACGATGTGATATGCCTTTCGCATGGGTGATTTGATCTCCCATTGTCCAATGAGTGAGCTCCAACTCACCTTAGCCTTGTCCACGATGATGATTTTTCCAATTCATATTGATCCTCATCATCCTGGGTATTCCCCTTAATAAATCCTCCATGAGATTCCAAGGATGCAACCTCTAGGATTCTTGAACATGTGATAGATTCCAACATGGAATTTGATGGGGATTTCTCCATCTCGGAACAAGACCTCAGGGTTATTCTAATCGAGACTTCAGTCAATAGTAAGGTTGTGACATGAGAAATAAAAATGCCTAGGGTTAGAATATTAGGTTTTCCACTATTTCATATTATATGTCATTCGTGAAGTAACTCCACTATGGCTTGACTGCGGTGGTTTTGTAGTTGCTTGGATTTACACCAAAACTCGACCATCACCTATAAGGTTGTGTGTGACACACGTTGGTTCTATCCCTCTTGAGCTTGCTGCTAGGTTACTGGTTTTCAATAGTTGAAATGCATAACATAGTTTAGGGACTTCTCCATTCAAACCCTCAACGTCTGCAATCTATTTGAATCTCAATGATTTACAGGGAACAAGTTGATCTCATTCTAGATATATACAAATCTATTTTGCAGAATAATAATAATAATAAAATTTATAAAAATAAACTAGAATGCATACAATACCCACAAAGGCTACATGGATATTAAAATTCCATTGATAACCAGGAGGTCTCCTTTATAATTCAAATTATAGGCATAAACCATACAGTTGGCTCAAAATTAACAATATTACAAGCCTACTGTCATCCTATTTAGACCGATTCAATTTCCAAGCATAAAATACATAGTTGGTCATCAAATAAACATCAATACGGGCCCGAAACCAACTCTAAAACCAAGCCCTAAAAGCATATGTTAGTATCTCTTAAAGTTCATGATAATAAAATTATTAAGAATGGTGTTCCATATGCCTAAGCCCCATTTCTAATCCATCAACCATAAACTTAGATATTTAATGCTTTTTTATTGAATTTGGAATAGTATATTATTATGTATTTAGTGAAGTATGTAAATATTGTATAGTTTTAATTTGAAATTAGAAAATAGGTTGCATTAGTTTTCTAGGTGCGTTTATTTAACTCATATACAAAAAACTTTATGTAGTTTTGGGAGAATATTAATGATTAAAGTTCTAAGCTCTTTTCTTATTGTTAGTCATTATCTTTGCTAGGGACTATAGTTGTTTCCTAGTGGTCAAAGGAACTTGAACCTATATTAATTCAATCAAGATCAAGAAACCTAACCAAATTTTGTGGAAAATACATATTTGAGTTTGCAAGATATTCCAAAGTTTTTACTATTTTTTATTTATTTATGATTATTTTCTAAATTATAAAAACTTTTTACGAAATTTCAAAATCCATTTTAGCATTTTTCGATTTGGAGCATAATATATTGATTGGAATTAACAACCTTGGTGGAGGGAAATATAATTTATGGAGTTTTCCAAATAAAACATTAATTAAAAGACTTAAAAAATTAAAATATTACATTCCAACACCAACCTAGACCATCATAATATTCATAATGATCATTAAATATGTGTCATATCTTACTACACTTTATGCTATGTAGCTAATACTTGCCATCTCTTGTTAGCAACCAATTTTATAGTTTTGTCACCATAGTTGATGCTATTAAACCAATGGCTACACCTCACCACCTTCTCCTCACGTATCATCACCTAGTTACTTGGAAATTGATTTCCTACTTGAGGATAAACCCCCAATGTATTATTCTCCATTAATTTTTTCTTCTTGATTTCCATTTCATCTTTGTGCAAGTTTATTCTAAAGGATGCAGGCAAATTACAACCTTGCCACTTTGTAAGAATTCTGAAATGAATTATATCATTTGAAGCTTTTGAATTCTTAAAACATATTAATACTCTATAATTACCTATAATAAGTAGTTTAGTTGTTTAGGCAGTTTATATAGATAAAAGTGATTATCATATAATCTACTTAGATATCCTTTGTTTTATAGTCTACTCACAATATATAGATTGATTGCTTTATAGTTTTTTCTTAGTTATTGATTTCCCAAAAAAATATTGGGCTAAGCTATGTACAAGAATTAAAATCCTAGTTCTATCTAGTCGAGATTATGTATAGGAATTACCTTGGGACCTTGCGAGACACTTCTTCATAAATGTGTTATGGTCCTCTCCTAGTTGGTGTAAACGCTAGGACCATTCCTCAAAGAACCTACAACTCCCCTTCTGGGTTAAATGTACCACATGAAATCCACTATCACATACTATGATTTCTTCCATGTTAGCTTTCACCTCTCTTTTTCAACACCAATGTCTGACTTCCCCCCCATTCACCACAAGAGGAGGGTTTATGGTAATCTGGTATCAAAAGAAAATCATTCCAGTGGTCACAACTTGTGCATTATCCATAAATTCATCCTCTGAGATAGTCTAGAAGAATAAATTGTATGAATCTGACATCACCATTGCACCCACCCAAGTCCTCCATGTGATCATAAAGGGGCTAATTATGAATGAGCTCAAATAAAAACAAGGGAACTTCAGCTTACCAAAATAATAAAATGAGTTGAGTAGCATCAAAAACATCATTCCTCACATATTTCCCAGCTTCGATGAACAAAAACCGATTAGAAAAGCTATTATAGCTAATCGATTTTGTTTTCTCGCGCGGATTAAAAGGACTTGGCCTACTGAAGACCAATATTCTTGATGACAACTAGGTTTCATTGAAGTCTTCAACTAGAATTAATAAATTTGATCCTAACTGACATACTCAATAAAAAACTCAAGAATATTTCCACACTCTCAATGTAACTTCCAAAAACCCCATTTCTTGCAAGTTTGAATCAACCTCAACTTCAAACCTAATTTTTTTTCCAAAGTTAGCTATTTTATGGTTTTGTGAATATCCCATTTGAGCCTAAGAGTGCATAGTTAAACTAAACCTACAAAACATAAAGACAAAATAGCTCACATTTCATTCCTTTGTAGAATCCCACTAAGGTTCATCCACATTGATCAAAGATGAGAGAGAAGTGATATCCTTCAATTCTTCAATCCATGGCATAACTATGACTCACTGTGAGCTATAGTTTGGTGAAACTACTCTAGCAGAAAATGATTGGGTAGAACACTAAGATATATGTCGACTCTAAACAACATCTTAGGATTGATAGCGATCAAAAGGACTTCAAATGAAATAAATAAATTATCTCCTTACACCTCACTAATTTTATTTCCTTTTCACTTTCCCTCTACAAGGTCATTTGAAACAACACTAAAGCGACAATCCTTCTAGATCTAGATCCCACTATTTTTTTTTCTAACCTAGATGTGGATCCAACAATAATGCCTTTGAGTGATCAAATTTAATATGACCATACAAATAAACCAATTTCTTCTTTTCACGATTGAGAAATAGGAGAATATCTACCAACTTCAATTGATTCTATTTATTCTGTTAAAGTAGCAGGAACAATTGCTTGAAACCAAATATCATTCCAAGGCCAAAACTCACCCTGGGAGGGAATCTTCCTAAAATACAATATAATTTAAATATACTTTCCATGTGAATAAATGACAAACAATACTTTTTATGTAAATAAGTGATGGAATAGATGCACTACCTTCTGGTTAAATAACTTATTGGCTTAATGTTGTTTGCATGTGTCCCGAAATAGGCATATTGTCATATTTCAATACTTTGTCAGCTTTAATGAGCAAGTGTCTATATTTAATGTTCATTACATTTTCTTTGATAATTATATCTCAAGGCTAATGATTTGTTCATATTATATTGTAGATTCATGATTTATTTATCCTTTATAACTATGTTCTAATAAGAGTTTATCATAATGATTTTTAACTTTTTTTTAATGTGAATATCTATATCTTAGAATCAACAATTCATTTGTGAGGCACATTTCTTTATATATTATATAAATTTAAAACGAAATAATAATTATTTGTATATTAATTTAATTTTAAACATTATCCTAGTCTATTTCAAACCAAGCTCTCTCTCTCTATATCCCAAATATTGATTACTCATAGTTACACATGAACAAGTGCATGAATTTTGGCTAAAAACATATGCCGAAGCACAACACAAATTTGTCAACAACCTATGGAAAATAAACTATATCCCAAATTTTGACTACTGATAGTTACACATGAACACATGAATTTTGGCTAAAAACATATGTCGAAGCACAACACAAATTTTTCAACAACCTATGGAAAATAAACAAACATGGAGATAACATGATTTTTATTGGAGAATATAAGTAAATGGGAAGATGCCATTTTTCAAAGTTTTTGTACCATTCCTTTCCCATCATATGATTAAGAACAACAAGAAGAAACAAAGCAAAATATTTACCTAGTGACTTTTCTCAAGACAATGAAAGTCATCCTTGCTAGTACCATCAGTGTAAAATATTTTGGCATGCAAATTACATTTTTGCATGCAAATTATATTTTGGCATGCATATTTTTTCTACTTGAATTCTATAAGTAGAATTTTTTGTATATTTTTGTTGCTTGAACTTTGTAAGTAGAAATTTCTGTATATTATTGTTGCTTAAACTCTATAAGTATAAATCTTTGTATAAGTTTATAAATAATAATATATTTTGAAAATTTGGTTTTTTAATCATAATAATATTCTTGAAATCTCTCCTCTCTCTCCTCTCCACTGACTCTTCTCTCTCTCTCTCTCTCTCTATATATATATATATATATATATATATAATTATACTTTGAAAAATTGTTATTATATATTGATGATGATGATGATGTTACACAAAAGATTAAAAACAAAGTACAAACCATCAAAACATATTATGTAATATATCTATTGGCAAGCATTTAAGGTGCTAATTAGTTATAATTATTTAATATAGACATTGTGATGGGATCTACAATTACTTTCAAATTATTTTGTAGATAATTGAGGCACTGTGCATTTATTTATCTATTATATGTTCATATGAAACTCGCATACTTCCGTGCACTATATATGCTAGTACAATATTTTTAAGTGTCAATATCTTTGCAGTATTCTAAATGTGTATTTTAGAGAAAGATATTAATGTATTTTACAAGCCACCAATGAAATCAAACCACACTTGGAGGAAATTAAAGATCATATTTGCATAACTAAAATAGCACACCTCTACCGAGTGGGCCTAGGAAACTTAATTTTGTAGCCCTCAACATAGGTATAACAATTCACATAGGAAGAACTAAATCACACATGCAGTAATGTGATGACTTGGTCAAGTTTTATGGTGATCCTGATCCCTAGAAGAAAGATGCATTTGCAAAGGTGGAATTTTCATAAACTACAATACACATAATCTAATCCAAATGAATATATTAATTGTAATACTACAAATCTAGAAATTAGAGAAATGAAAGAAAATCTTCAGAAAAATAGAGTAAGTTATCCATTCAAGTCTACGAGTTACAAAAATATAGAGAAACATGAATACTTGTAAGGTTTATTAGTAGTATAAAGGAACACAGTTATTTATCCCGGTTAATGAGTTGTGGTAGCACAAGAGAAAATCAACTTATCAGACCAACAACTTGCAACAACATACAAAAACTAACTTGTTAGATTAGCGAGTTGCAACACAATAGAGTGAGTTATCAAATTAAAGAGTTGCAACAAAATTGTTATCACCAAAAAAGGATCACCTAACCATTTCTAACTAGGTGGATCGAAATACACCATGTAGATTTAATTTCACCATAGTAAAATCACTTTCACTGTGGAAAATAATTTAGTAAACCATTTTATTAAATTATACTCTGATTTAAATAAAAAAAAATCCCAATATAATAACTAGATAAATCACTATTTATTTAATTTTCTATAGGAATTATTACTATATCATTATTTTTTTCCAAAGAAAAAATCAAACATTTTGTTAATTGAAATAAAAAGTTACATAGTATATGCATTTAAGCATTCATTTTTGTTGTATGATGTGCAGATCATAGAGCCTGCAGGATGTAAGATATACAATCCCGTCAAAGAAAAACATGAAAAGAGTTGTTCCTGAACTCAGGAAAACAACAAGAAAAAGAAAAAGGAAAAAATTATCCAGTTGGCCTATGCTTTATTGCCCTTCTTCTTCTCCACTCTTCGCCAACCTCTAGTGTTGGGAGTGAAATCAATAATGGCAAGTTGGTTTTCCATTGTATTCGTTGGTTGGTATTTATCTGATTCTGATCCTTTGGAGCCGTGAGGTCGTTTGATTCCACTTACTTCCAACTGAGATTCCTGTTGTTGTTCATGCCCCAAGTCAATCTCTTGGGTTTATTCTTCCTGTAAGTTTTCATGTCCCCTTTTCTCACCTGTAGGTTCTGTCTTCAATTCCTCTTCTTTTAGCAGTTCAGTATGCTACCAACCTTTGGGTTTTTTCTGGTGTTTTTTATTTCCTTTGGGCTCCTTCCTAGCCAATGGACAGGTGTAGAGGAGGTGCCCTGTTTTGAAACATTCATGACATCTGAATGTTGTGTTCTCATAATCAAGCAGTTGTGTCCATAGTGAATTATCGAAATTCAGTGTGATGTGATCTGGTAGTCATTGACTCAGGTCCACTTCTACACATATTTTGGCATATGTGAAGATTATCGAGCAATCCTATCATTATATGATATTAGGAACTTCTCCAAGGAATTCCCAATGTCTATTAGAACTTTGTGATGCCAAAAATGAAGAGGGAGGTTATGAAGCCGTACCCAAATTGGCATTGTTGAAACTACCATGGTATTTCCATCGAACTCCAGAAACCAGGGGGTGATGAAAAGGCCAGCATTGCCCCAAAACCAAGGCCCTTGATTAATGATGTTATCTCGATCTTGTTTGGTGTTGAGTCTGACTATGAAAAACCCTTTTGGGCATAGATAAATTTCACATTGGATAACCAAGTGGAGAATATCCATTGATGCAGTGCATCAGAATTTGGCCAAAAACCATTAAATCTATAGATAACAGCTTATTGGGCTAAATCTGTGTATAGACCAGTTACCTCTGGTAGACATACTATAAGCATTGGAGCTTCCGACTTATGTTCCACAATGTAGGGGCCTGGTAATTCAAGTGTTGGAGCTGGTTTATTTTGTATGTGTTCCTTTCCTTTGACTGCATCAAGAAAGGAGCCTGAAGTTTAGAGTTGGCTCCTTTGCATCCGCCTCTCGGTCTTAGATTTAGTATGATGGTTGAATCTTTGGTAACTCCATAGTCTTGAAGACTTTGACTATCTTGCAGACTATATCTTGAAAATATCAGATTTTGGTATGTTGTTGGGGTTCCAAATTTTATCTAGATCTCTTTTTTTAGCTCCTTAATGCTCAACCTCTTCTAATTTGTATGCAATAATGTCTGCCTCCTATCGATCTGATAAAAAATTGCATTAGATCTTCCTCCATACCTGGTGGATCCACTTTATCTAGGCCTTGATCTGTTTGATCTGCCTTCTCTGGGTCAAGCATTTTCTCTGTAGGCCCAAGTGAACCCTAGGGTTTTGGGAGCTTTCTGCGTCATGATATCTCCAAATCTGGCTTATAGAACTCCTTTTTCAGAGGCCCACCCATGCTGCTGAGAGTACCAGCTATCAGCCAGAAAACCCAGACCTACAAGGCCATGGAAAATTTGTCCAGTTCTGCCCCAGTAATGATTCTCGCCTTCTGTTCCATGACGTGAGCCCACTCTAGTCTAGAAGATGTGGGTGCACTGGGCTGCGCGTCCCATGACCAATCACGCGCATCCACTTCCGACAATATACTCGCTCTCTTATCTTTACACTTGTGGATGGCTGGTTGATAACAACCAGGGTCTAGCCTTACGGTAGATCTATGTACCGCACAGTAAAATTCGCCCTGTTTCAGGAGGAAAGAGCATACTCTTGACCTGAATGGGGATCAATCTTCTATAGTGTATTCACTCTCTGGTTCGATTCAAAGCCAAGTTATTGACATAAACTCATAGTCAACTAACCCAGCTACTGATTTCCTGTGGGGGCTTCGTGCTGTTTCATTGTAGCCCCATTCTCTGGTTTGCAGTGCTATGGTGGCACCGATCTATGTTCCAGAAACCCACATAAAGAGGAAAAAACCAGTAATCAATGTAGGATATTTATTTGCAAAACTCTGCGACGGCCTCTCTATCCCCGAAGGGGCGATGATTTCAACTTCATCAGTTGCTGTCGCAAAGAAAATTGTCGAGGGCACGATCCACAAGCTTCTCAAAGGCAAAGCGGACCCATTTAATTTGATTAGTGATTTACCAGCTTGAGGAACCATGGCATGTAATAGAGCTGACCGGGTTTCCACCTCCAATCTTCTTAGAAACCCCAACTTCAGCAAATAATAAGAAACCCCTACTCTTGACGACACAACGAAAGCCAGTGATAGTCATGCAGATTTAGGCTTTGGGTTTAAGGAACCATCGAAAGTTTGGTAGACGCAGGAAAACCGAAGTGAAGCCATTGCCGTCACAGAGATCTCTCTCCTCCCCTCCGATATCTATTATGACTTTTATGTCATTTATATATCATTATTTATTAATTATTCCTTATCACATTTGTCTAAACCCCTTAGGAATATTTAAATAAATCATTATTATTTGAATTTCATTATTTATGTATTAGAATAATTATTAAATCATTATTTAATAATTATTTTGATTTCACACATTTCTTATTTCTCACGAAATAATTAATAAATCATATTATTTGTTAATTATTTCTAAATAAAGGTATTTAACCATTTTAAATTCCTTTTCCCTCTCCAATAAATATAATAAAGTATTCAAAGTAGTTAGATCTAAATTTGGTTAATAATATTTTATTATTCTCCATTTTCGAGGTTAACTCCATACTTTTCTATATAAAGGAGGGTTTTCATTCATTCTTCACCATGATCATAATCATTGTCAACATTATTATCATTTTTCTTGAGCTCCCATTTTGAGTTCTTTACTTTTGTTTGGGTTTTTTACATTGAGAGAGAAGATCATTTTTCTGAAGCGTCAAGGATATCAAAGGGTCCATCCCACGGAGGGGGACTTATAAGCCAATCTATAGATCTCCTTCACTAGGTGTTATCAATAAAATATTAATTCATTTAAAATTTTCTTTCCAATTGGGTTATTATACTGGATACTTTATATTGTTTCTTCTGTTTTGGGTTATATCTTATTTTATTTTAGGTTTTTTATTTGTGTTTCAGATCTTAGACAACAACAACCATAAACTTGTTTTTAGGGTCACTTGTGACCTAGTGACTTAAGTGAAGTATTTTTGGTACACCTTCCATGACTTTCCACACTAACAAATGGCGACTCCACTCGGTCTTTAGTTACACATTTGTCGTCCAATAAATGACGACTCCGCTGGTGTCATAAAAACATTCTTGGGTTACTAAAGTTTCAAAAAATTGCAGAATTTTATTCAACTATTTTTTCTCTCAATTTCTATTTATGGTATTAAACCCTATTTTGTTAAATTTTCTGATTATATTGGGTTTCTGGTCTTTCCCATAGGTCACAAGTAGCAGTTGAGTAGGAGATGGAAAAATTTGTGCAAGATCTATCGACTGAGAGCCTTGGGAACAAAGCACACTTGTTAGCCCCATAAGTGAGTTGCATAACTCAATTTTGGCTAAACAATTGCATTTTCCACAATTCCAGGTCAGTACCTATGTTTTGGAAATTTTCTAGAAAATTTTCCATTTTTTTTTACAGATTTTCTTATAGTCTTGTTTACAAATTGTTTTAGGTACTTCATCTATGTTGTTCAGCCTCCCTTAGGCCTGATCCACTTGATTTGTCTCTTTGAGGTAGGAAAAATCCCACATTGGTAGGAAGAGATTTGTTGAGTGACGAGTCTAGGGTTTTCATCATTTTTAGCCACTATTTTGCAGATGTAATCCATTACTTTTCAAATCTCTTAGATAGGTTTATTTTACCTTTTCTCCCTTTAGAGTTTGGGTTTGCCTTTAGCCCTTAGCATCCCCTTAAGAATCTGAGGTCTTTTAGCTTCACACCTGTCCTTTCCAGCGTTTTCACTTCTGATTTTTGTTGTTTGTCTGCATCATTTATAATAGATTATAGCCTTTAGATCACAGTCCCATGCAATCAGATCTTTTTGGCCTCTTCTTTGTGTTTTTGAGTTTCCTGTTTTGCCTTCTCTTTCTTAGTTTCTTAGTAGCCCTTGTGGGTGGGGTTTGGTGTGCTTGATTGGTTGTTTATTTTCCTATCATTTTCAGATTTATTTACAATATTTTCATCATTTTACGTTCAACAACACATGGCATCATGAAACATGCTTAATTAACTCATCCTAATGACACATCATTTTCACACACTCACACCTTAAGAAAACTTGAGCTTGGTCACCAAGAGAAGGCTTGAAACGCTACACCTTAATAAATCAAAACACATATATTAAGTCCATTTGGGCATTAGGGTCAAACAATGTTTGTACTGTAGGTGTAGGGTCAGTGGGAGAGGCTTCCAATAAAACCCATTTATTACTTTTCATTAAGACATAGAAGTTGACATACTATGGAGCTTAAAATCCTTCACCATCCCACAGTCAAAGCGGGAGTGTGCCAGAAACCCAATTTAGAGGGTGTTAGGCTAGGTCATCATGTGAGAAGTTCTCCTTAGGTCTACCCAACCCGTGGCAAGGAATTCTATGTGGTGGCTGACTACCAAGAAGCTCAAGACTCGACAACCCCCGTGGGACGAAGGTAATCGTAGTGAGCAATCTTAGGAAAACACCTAATATGACTGACTATGGGAAAAGGTTGGTCCTCTACCCTACCTTTTGTTGACAACTCTACTTGTAGGGATGAGATTTTGTCAAGTAAGAAGTTCTTTGGAAGGCCAGCTGAAACAATAGATCTTGGATTGTTTGAGGAATTTTGATCACCTACAGGCTAGATGTCTTTTTTTTTATTATAGAATGTGACTTCTTGTATTAGAGTAACATAATTGAATAGTTAGTTTACAGTTGGCACCAATGCACTAGGTGTTTTCTTGTTGTTTGTTGCTATTTTATTCCTATAATCTCTCTTTAGTCTAGACACCATAATGCATCCAAGGCATTTGTCATGTCAAATTTGAGGGCTTTAACCTCAGTTCTTGTTAGGCCATATAACTCAGTTCCCACCTCCCAGATTCTATTCTACATCTATAATGGCTACGTTGAGTCTACTAAATATTAACTTAGGGATCCCAATCTAGTACATAGACCCCCCCATAAACACTCCACCTAATCAATTGAGACCTTACACTGCTTTGACCCTGGTCCAACTGGTTTTTCCTACCCCTGCCTTTGCTTTAGTTTGTCAACAACCTCAACAGGAACTTACTCCCATTGCGAAATAATCTGGCGAGGGGAGAAGATATTGAAAGAAAGGAACCCAAGACAAGGCTCCCCTTGCAACTCCAACTCCTTCTAAGCCACTGAAGCCTCTTCCTCCTTATGATTTTTGTGATGTTGTTGGTCACACCACTAATAACCGTCCTGAACTTCCTCATGTTAAGGATGTGGACATTGATACCATCCCTGATTCTAACATTCCCAATGTCCATTTCACCTTACCTGAGTCGGCTAAGAAGATCTGATCATTATGCACAAACCACACTTGCGCTTTGTGTGATAATTATGGCCAATTATTCCCATCACTATCCCTATCTCAAAGATTTTCACAATACACTTCAAGTGCTTCACAAATTAGAGGTCGCTCATAATAAGTCCAGTTCTCCTTTACCTATGGAATCCATTTCCACTTCTACACTAGAACAAGAGGTCTCTACAACACCCATGTGATCCCTCCCCTTGATGTTGAGATGACAGATAGTTCTGCTCCTATTCTCTACCTGTCGTCATTCTTGAGATCGTTACCTAGAAACTCCCCAGACATTTCCTTTCATGCTTCTATTGAACCTTCTTCATCAAGCACATCAGTCTTAACATCAGTAGATATTCCATATACTAGTCATATGTCTCCCAATTTTGACAATGTGTATGTGAACCTTGTCTCTCATGAAGAGGCTTCATGTAGCTCTTTGCCATCATGTGGTCCTTCTTCCTCTAGTCCACCCATATTCCATTATAATGAAGACATTATGGAAGCCATGACCACCTATGATTATCCTTGGGATGATATGCATCGTCATGCGTACTTCCTTCCGCAATAGACCAATGAACAATATGATGTGGAATCCAAAGACTTCATTCATGATGAGGTCGATTGGTTCAATAACCCCCTTACTTCGAACCCAAAAATTCGAACCACATATACCGTGTGGTCATTCCATTTCCACTCACTATTTGGGCAAGGGGGCGTACCTATTAGGGGATCCAGAAGGAGAAATCCTTCCTAATCCTCAAAATGTTCTCTACCTCAAGAAATTTTACCCATATAATTTCTCACCGAAATGTGTGTATATACTTCTTTCTTCTTGCATTTAGGTAGTTTGAATCCCCTCATTCTTACACATTGTCTTTTTGTGTCTTTTAGATGGATCCATCATCCACACCTTATATCATTTTTTCTAATGGTGTGAGTCACTTCACCAGGAATCTTGCCTCAATAACTTAGGCCATTTTCACCCACTTTCATTCATTAGTCCACTCCAACGACGTTTGCATTGGATATGCCACCAATAATCAGGGCGAATATGATGTTGTGATAGGTTTGTTAGTTGATTCCCTTGACCATCGCATCCTTCACCTTCATGTTTTCCTAGATTCCTTGCTACTTGTCATGCGTTTGAATGGTGTTTATTGTGTGCATAATCCTATCCTATTTAGAAACCACGAGTGAAGATTTTGATGCATGAATTTGAATCCATTTCATTCAATCATGTGCATAGAGCCCAAAATCACTATGTATATACCATTGCTGATAACATTCTAAAGTGGCATTTATCACATGTAAGAAGACATCCATAAAACAAATGGTGAACTAGAATCGTCACAAACAAAAATATGCATAATCATCAATATGTATTGTCATACAATATTTTGAGTCAACTACTCTAAATACATCTAAAATGCCCACTAGCATGTTATCATAAAACAAAAATAGGGACCCACATGTCCCTATGTCTAATCACTACCATCTAGAGATTACCGAGCCAACAACTTCATCCCACTAGTATGTAGGTCTCTTATACCCTTACTAACCATAGCCATGTGCCACATGATTCCTCGCCACTTCACGGGAAGGCTCATACACTCATTTGTATACCTATCTTCTATTTCATGCCACATGTGCTCTGTCACCCCGGTCAATAGTATGTCACACCTATGTCAGATATCCTCCAGTAGAGCACCATCATCTAGTACCTATCGTGATGAATCCCCCCCCTGATCTGCAGCCCCAAGCATTACAGCTCATCCTGCAAATCCTGTTGGCCTCACTGGTACTATATATGCATACCATAAAGTTTAGGAATTAGTACCACATGCACATATTTATTAAAATATAAATGCACCAAATACATAGCAACTTTCACTTACCATCTGGACCCCATGCTTGTCCTAGTGGAAGTGGTAAGTCAGGATTCCCCTGATAGTTCATGCTATTGTATGGATAGTCATCTATGTATAGTGGCATCTGGTCCCAATGAGCAAAAACGTTAGGTTTGAACACTCGTCTGACCCCCCCTCCCCCTCCTCATCTTAGTAGATTCCCCCAACAGTGCATCTTCGGCTCCTATGGGCCCCCATCATGGATCTGAACATGAGATTGTATAGTGGGGATCTTCTCAAAGAAGAGTGAGCATAATACTGTCCCAAATGAACAACTATCATTGGTCTCCCATCTGCATAATGTCAATTGTCATTTCAATGACGATAACAACATCTAGGCCCACCCATAGTAGGTCCACACTCTCCACCAACATCATCTTCCCTCCAATGATATGGTGGAAGGCATGGCTACCACAAATCCATAACATTATTGTGGCTATAGCTCGTGTCTCAAACCTCTCCAAGTCATCAACCTGGATGGTCGTTCCCTTTGCATGACCACCCCATACACAATGACACTCAAGAAACTCATCAATATGCCTCCCACGAGGCAGCAATGGATGTATCTCCCCTACCACCCCCAATAGGGAAAATCCTGTCAGAAAGTATATGTCTCAGATCGTGAGCTCAATCCTATGCCCTTGTACTACAAAGGATTCCTGATCTAGGTCTTAGTAACTCACTATCCTCATTAGCAAGGGCTCACTAGCCCTCATTAATGGGTTCTCTAGGAACTTCAGCATGCCACATTATGCAACTATCCCTCTCGCTTCTTGATCCCCCTGAGTCTCAACATGGAGGGCCTCAAACTCTCGTTCTCACCATAATATCTTTAACTATGCAATAACTACAAGGAATCATTATGTTTTTCCAGTCAAGAGTACAAAATAAATTTATGATAGAAGTCAGCTTTAGCTTCCAGCAAACCACCAGTCATGCCCATCTTCTTAGTCCAAAGTGCAGTTTTTGCCTTCAAAATTGTGTTGAACACACTTGTGGGCCCCACTTTTTCATTCTAGAGTGTAGATCAGACCCCAAAAAGTGTGTTGCAATAATGAGGATGAGCAAGGGTCCCCAATAGGAAACTAAGGCCCTAATCTGAAAATCTAAACCACTGAAATTGATGAGTATGCTTAGGCCACCTACTTCCGACTTGCAGATCCTTATTCCGATGTTTGGTTTGTCCACTATGATCTTCATAAGATTTAGGGCCTTATCCTCCTCTCCAAAGTCTCTAGAGCTCGTTGTGTAAATGAATTGGATTTGGAGGTAAAAATCCATTTTATAGGAAAAACCCTACTTCTTTCCGTCGCCCATTGCGACCAAACCATAGCTTCGTTTGACAAACTGTCAGCATAGTTCGAAATATCTCACCGAGTTATATAATGGGTTTCCATTCTTTTTGGTAATTTGAAACTTCATCCGGAAGCCATTTTTTCCATGAGGTCTCTCTTTTCCACCTCTTAAAACTGAATCTCTACATTTGAGATACTCGTACTCCAGTACCACTTTACCCTTGCACTGGTTGACTCATGTGTCAATTTTTGTCATGAGTAACCGTCATTTACTCATGTTTTCATGGTCCCCATCTAGCCTCCTCCACGTGGTAGAATCATTGAGTCACCCTTATTCAAGGCATCCAATATGTGTCACCGTTGTACTTATGGATTCTATTCCAAGTCCCCATTGAGTCTCGTTACAGTGTTTCATTCATCCTCATGCCGTATTTCTTCCATTTTATTTATATTTGGTTTCTAGGCCTTCTGCTCCATATTTTCCAAACCCCTATTTGAGTCATCGACCATCCCCTCTAAAATCAAGTCAATTGCAGTCAGGTCAACCAATTTTTATTATGCTCTGAAAATGGAAGTCATCAGTCTTCCATCCCTCTTGTTTCCTTCCATAATTATCCTTGGTTTCATTCCATCAGTCACTCTACTATATTCCCTCGTGCCTTTGTTGAGGATTCCTCATTTCCTTAACTCTGGCAAGCTTTTTTCTATCAACCTCAGCACATGTATTCTAGAAGACTAGTGTAGAGAGCCGTGTACCTTGGTTCCAGCTTCCATCTTTGTTTGGTGCCTCAGATCAAGCAAAGTGACTCATTATTTCAGTTTGACTTGTTTTTTCTCACGTGCTCAACATCAATTCCTTATCTTATGATTGAGATTCGCACATTTGATGATTCGGTGATCCAAACGATTGCCCCAATGATTCCTAGGTGTGTGTGTGATGTTTCATACCTCATGAGGGGGTGACCCTTTAGGTAGCCCCCAACATGCCTAGATGACCACCAATGTTGATCCAACCTCCGATGCAGTTCCACAAATTTGATGAGTTCGATTTCCACTACTTGCAACGTCTACAACATGCATGTATCCTCTAGAGGATCCATTCAGATCTTTAGATCCCTTTCATGTTCATCAGGGCTTCCTTGGTTGTGATCCCCCCTCCCTTTTTCAGCTTGAGGGGAATTATATCTCATGTACTCAGATGTTATTGTATTCAGTTCTGGGGTATGTTTTTCCATGCACATTATGTATATGGGATCCATTGTATTATTTTATGGCCTACTGATGCCAGTGTATCATGTATCATGTATCATGTACTTTATAGATCAGTCCCACACTGTTGGGATCACCATTATTCTTTGTACTCAGTTATCTTGATGGGTATGGGGATGCTTCCACCACCTCATTTGAGATCATGTACTACCACGTTAAAGGAGACTTCTATCATTATTATAGGTCTCACCTCCTCCATCATTTGTCCATCCTTGGCTTGCCTAAGATCTCTCATTGTCTCTCTGAATCCCCTTTTGGCATCTCATGGAAGTGTAATTTACAATGTATTTCGGTCATATAATTTTCTCTAACACTCGTACATGTGGGGGAAATCTTAGTATCAACAAAAAATGATCGCTTGGCCATTTCTAACTAGGTGGCTCAAAATACACCATGTAGATTTAATTTTACCATAGTAAAATCGCTTTCACTATGAAAAATAATTTAGTAAATCACTTTTAGTAAATTATTTTATGATTTAAATCAATAAACCCCATCAGAATAATTAGATAAATCATTATTTAATAATTATTTATTGTCACATTTGACTAAATCCCTTAGGAATATTTAAATAAATCATTATTTATTTGAATTTCCTTATTTATGTTATTAGAATAATTATTAAATCACTATTTAATAATTATTTTGATTTCACACCTTTCTTATTTCTCACAAAATAATTAATAATTCATTTTGTTTGTTAATTATTTCTAAATAAAGGTATTTAATCATTTTAAATTCCTTTTCCCTTTCCAATAAATATAACAAAGTATTCCAAGTAGCTAGATCTGAATTTGGTTAATAATATTTTATTATTCTCCATTTTCGAGATTAACTCCATACTTTGCTATATAAAAGAGGGTTTTCATTTATTCTTCACCATGATCATAATCATCTTCAACATTATCGTCATTTTTCTTGAGCTCCCATTTTGAGTTCTTCACTTTTGCTTGGGTCTTTTACATTGACAGAGAAGATCAATTTTCTAAAGCATTAAGTATATAAAAGGACCCATCCCACAGAGGGGGTCTTATCGACCAATCTGTAGATCTCCTTCACCAGGTGTTATCAATAAAAGATTATTTCATTTAAAATTGTCTTTACAACTGGGTTATTATACTCTATACTTTATATTGTTGCTTTCTATTTTGGGTTATATCTTCTTGACTACAAGTTTTCTATTTGTGCTTTAGATATAAGATGAAAACAACCATCAATTTGTTGTTAGGGCCACTTGTCACCTAGTGACTTAAGTGAACTATTTTTGGTACACCTTCCAGGAATTTTCACACTAACAAAAAAAACTAAGTTATCGAATTAATGAGTTGTAGAAAAACATAGTAAGATATTGGATTAATGATTTGCAACAAAACAAGGTAATTTATTGAATTAACGAGTTGTAATGAAAAAATTAATGAGTTGAGGGAATTTAAAGGAACTAAGTTGTAGAAATGAAACTACAAACTAATCTATAAGGTTATGGGTAGTACTTGACTAAGGAGGGGGTACTACCTCCTTAGGTAAGGAACTATTTATAAAACTAGATTTCCTAAGTTAGAAACACACTAATTACATAGAAAAAATTAGGAAATGGATCAAAACCACCGATAAGCCCCAATATTGCAACATGAATGCTGCAAATCCCAGGGTTATCGACTTAAATTAACAATCTGGAGTTCCTACAAAATTAATAGGTGTTGACACTATATGTACAATATACAATGTGTCCTTATGTCATTGATATGATGCAATGAAGTGAATATCATGAAATCTATCTTAAACTAATTGCAAAAGTGGGAATTTGTGAAATGGAAACCTTAACCTATTGCAAGAAAAAAAGACAAGGAAACAAAACTATTCTAACTGCATGAAGTAAAGAGCATGAACCAAATATAAGTCATTGCATTCAAAATAGATTATATCTTGTAACAAATTTCATTGCGTGCCTCATAAAGTAATCATGAAAATATTCATTATGACATTTAATGCATGAACCAGTCTACGAACCTGTAATTGTTGGATTGTGTTCCAGTGGAAAAGAGGGAAGTCCTAAGTGGTATTTGGTCTTTGGTCTTCGCCAACCATGGATTCAAATTTTGGAGGTCATTATTCAATCCCAATATAGAGAAATTAATGTTTTAAATAAATTCTAGTTGAGGTTAGACAATGCTACAGGATACTCAAGGCTGCTAGAAGACTGACAGGATTGCTACTTGTCGAGATAAATTGTTGAATTCCTAATAAAATCAAATGAAAATGAAATGGGACAAATTTATTTATGAATTAGTATGTCATAGGAATCCATTCCAAGTGAATCACTAAAAAATACCCCTGCTAACATGTGCTAAAAAATAGCATAAAATTACTACTCGAGAAAATGGAAATTCAAGAATTAGTGAGCTAGTCAATGTATAAAATGCCTAATATGATCAAGTGAAAATTCTACGGGGTAATTTTTTTTTATTAACTTGAACTTTTTTATGACTTATCTAAGTGGAATCAACTCGAAAGGATCTCATTAACATGTTCTAAAAATTACCAGAAAATTACTACTATGTTGTTGCAAGAGACTTCCAAAAATTGTAGATTTGTGAACTAGCAAACCAATCCAAGTAGCTCATTGATCAATATTAATTTTCAAATTTTTTCTAAAGATGAACCATGCTTATGACTCTGTAAATAACTTTCAAAAAAAATCTCTTCAATAATTTAACCAATATGACCTACAACAAAAGAAACATGAGTAGTAAATGCAAAGATAGGATATACAAGTGAAAAAAACATTCAAAGAAAATAAAGAAATTGTATAAGAGGGCTTTGAGGATCATAGGATGGCCAAGCCCAAGGATACTCAAAGTCATATGAAGGAAACCAAACTTTATTATTTGAATCAATCCAAGTACATCCCTGCGAGAAATCAAAGTGGAGCCCCTAAAGGAAAATTTGAAATAACAACTTTTCTCAACAAGAAGACTAACAAATACATGCCCCTCGAGGAAAATTTGAATTTTTACTTATAAAAATTGATGGAAGAAAATCCTCCTTGAAATGAGGTAGATTTCCCCTCCAAAATCCCTCAAAAAGTGGATTTGGTACTATCGATGCCTCTAAAATCGTTGCATCAACATCGGGGAAATCCACCCAGTCTAGACCTTAGTGCAGTTCCTTTTCCATTTGGTGTGGTGGCTCCGATTGGATGTAATGGGACCAATTTCCCAATGATATATGAGTTGATGGTGATTAGTTGATCTGAATTTGAAACTAGTTGAAAAAGGTTTGCAAAGTATTCAATTCAGTATTAAACATGTTTAAAACATTCCCATGTCTTGCAGTAAAGAAACAAATGAAGTTTTCAATTGTTCATGATCCATTCAAGCATAGCAGAAATATTTCCTTTTATTTTTTAACACATCAAAATGAATTTGTTCCGCAAAATAAATCAAGCACAGATGCAAGAGAAGTTGATGAAGCAGTTCACCCCTCCTGGGCTACGTCTGCTGGGTCCAAGGCTCCCAAATGGGTCAGCCCTTGTTTTGATTAAATGCTCAAAATGAAATTACAGCTTAATATAAGTCTCTACAGGTGAAATGGACTATAAAATCAGATTCAGAACACATGAATCCTTAAGGATTGACTGATGGTTCACCTCCAATGGATACCTGCAACCTGAAACAGTTCTCACAATACTGGGCCCTGGTGGCTCCTAGAACTTTCACGGCTCCAAAACCTGTGCAAATGACCTCTGATGGCAAAAAAAAATAAAAAATGGTATCAGAGCTATGTTGTTGTTTCTTTGTATCAAAAGCAGTCAAATAAGCTATAGACAGAGCCTGAAACGAGCCAAGAAGCCTTCAAAATGCTCTTGTTATACAATTGCAAAGTAGATAAATGCTCTTTCAGTCAATCTATGGTGTAGTTGTCTTTTGATTTTTTTTGTGCAAATATCTTCTAACTGTCTTGCAAGTATTGATGCTTACCAGGTTGAAACTTAAAAGAGGGGAAGGACAGTTGACTAGAGAACGGGAGAATCCTCAGTCAAGGAAGGCCATAGAGCCATCACCTCCACCTTCAATTTCACCCTCAAGAGTCTTAGCAGAAGCTTCAAGAATGTCTGAACAGGAAGGGGAAATTCCTGCAGACATGGATCCAAAGAAGAAGAAAGAGTCTTCAGAAAGGCTTTCTTGGACCTCACTAAAATGGTGAGGATATTGTACCAAGAAAGAAATGAGAAATTGGCTAGAGAAGGGTCCAAACATCCCCATGAAGGAGAGGGTTCTTCAGGAGGTAAGAAGGATGATGATCATTCCAAGAAAGGACATGGAGGTAATAGTGATCCACCACCCCCATAGTCACCTCCTTCCTCATCATCCTCGTCTTCTTCTTCTGTGCATAAGCATAGATCCTCTAGAAAAAGTCCTTTTTTGAAGCTTGATGTAAAATTCGAATTACCCATGTTTAATGGTGAAGTGAATACAAAAAAGTTTGACAACTAGATTAGGCAGTTGGAAGTTTACTTGAGAATCCAGAATATGCATGATGATGCCACAAAGATTCAGTTGGCTTCTTTGAGAATGGATGGAGCAGCATTGGTCTGGTGGGAGGCCAAGACCAAAGAGGAGATCAAGAAATTTGGTAAGGTTACCTTAAAATGGACTGACTTTCTGTTAGCCATTAAAAAACAATTTTATCCTCTTGCTCACATGTAGAAAGCCATTATGAACTGGCAAAATTTCAGACAACTTAAGAGTCAGAGTGTCCAAGACTACACCCAAGAATTCAGGAGAAGAGCTCTCTTGTTAGGGGTAGATTTACAGACCCAGGAAACCATGCTGAAATATATTGGTGGCTTGTATAGCTACCTTAGACACACCATCTTGATGTTTAACCCTACTAGCCTGGATGAGGTTTGTGTCCAAGCTACTCATTTAGAGGCAAGGGGAAAAAACACATTTGAAGAGGGTAGAAACAAGCCCGCCAAGGGGAAAAACAAAGAGAAAACCTCCAAGGGAAAGGGCAAGAATGCATCTGTCAAACAGGAGAGTGAGAAAGTGATCTGTAAACACTGTTCTAAACTAGGCCATGAGGAGAAAAACTATTGGAAATTACATCCTGAAAAAAGACCTCAATTTAACAAATCCAAAGGGAAATAGAAAACTGCTGCTACTACATCTACACCACAAGATTTAGGGGATTATTCAGGTGATGAAACCAAAATTACAGCCATGGGTTTGAAAAACTTAAAGGGAAAAGAAATGGAAATTCAAGCCAGCACTAGTACCTCAAACTGTCATGTACAAGCTCCTAATGAGGAAGAAAGAATTGAACTGTTTCATGTCAAGGTGATTTCAAAACATACTAAGATTGACACACTTTTTGATAGTGGGTCACAAGCAAACCTTATATCAGAAGACTTGGTCAAGCAGCTTAAACTTGAGACTGTTCCACTTCCGAAGCCATATCCACTTGGATGGATTTGCAAGGATGCAAATTTACAAGTTTCAAGAAAGTGCACATTGCGCTTTGCAATTACTGCACATTTTATTGACACAGTTGAACTTGATGTGGTACCTTTTGATATAGCAGGAATTGTTTTGGGAAGTCCTTACTTGTTTGACAAGAAAGCTATCTTTCATCACCATGAAAACAAATATCATCTTTTCAAAGATGGCAAGGAGTTCATTGTTAGAGCTCATCGCAAGAAGACAAATATAGCGATGGTGAATGCAGGACAAGTAAAAAGGCTGGTCAATTCAAGTAAGAATTTTGTTCTTCTTATGATTAAGCCCAAGGTTGATGTGAATCATGAGTCATTTGACAATTGTGATCCAAAACTTAAATCAGATCTGTATGAAGTAGTTGATGTATATCATTGTCCTCTTCCAAACATAGGCATGTACCGCATGTCTATTATGGAGAATGCTGAAATGAAGAAGCAAATCAAGGACTTGTTGGACAAGGGTTTCATAAGGCCAAGTACTTCGCCATGTGGGTCACCGATTGTACTGATTCCAAAGAAAGATGGCACTTGGTGTATGTGTGTTGATTTTAGGGCCTTGAACAAGATAACGGTAAAGAATCGTTACCCACTCCCAAGAATAGATGATTTGTTAGACCAGCTGAAAGATGCTCGATATTTCACTAAGTTAGACTTGCGCAGTGGATATCATCAAGTAAGAATTGAAGAAAGTGACATTTGGAAGACAACGTTTAAAACCAAACAAGGACTCTTTGAATGGCTTGTGATGCCGTTTGGTTTGTGCAATGCACCTGCAACTTTCATGCGGGTAATGGATGATGTCTTGCGTCCTTTTCTTGATGATTTCGTTATTGTCTACTTAGATGACATCTTAATCTTCAGCAAGTCTAGAGAAGATCATGTCATGCATGTTAGAAAAGTACTTGATGTTTTGAAGAAGAATCAGTTATTTCTTAAAATGTCAAAGTGTGAATTTGGAAAGACTTCCTTGGTTTATTTGGGACACATAGTAGGAGGAGGTGCTTTGAGAATTGATCCTGCTAAGATTGAGGCTATTGTGAAGTGGCCTACTCCCAAATCCATTACAGAGGTAAGAAGTTTTTTGGGTGCAGCTCAATATTGGAGGAAGTTCATCTCTAAATTCTCTTTTATAGCAGCTCCTATGCATGCAGTAACAAGTGTGAAGCGTGCTTTCCAATGGGGAGGCAAGCAACGAAAAGCTTTCGAATCTTTGAAAGAGAAGATTAGTTCAGCTCTGGTCCTTGCATTACCAGATTTGGGACAGCCATTTGAGATACAAACCGATGCTAGTGATTATGCCATGGGTGCAGTTCTTCTACAGCATGGTAAGCCTATTGCTTTTCATTCTGAAACTTTTAATGGTATTTATAAGAAGAGCTTCGGTGTAAATCACATGAAAAAGACCTTTGTCGACGCGTTTCGAACCAACTAGTGTGGTTCATCGTCAGGACAAGTTAATGGTGTTGTTGTAAATTATCCTACCTATGATAAGGAGTTGTATGCATTGGTAGAAAGCGTCAAAAAGTGGAAACATTATTTGATGGGCAAAGAAACTGTTATACATACCGACCATCAGCCCTTACAGTACTTGTAATCACAAAGAAAGTTACAACAGTCACGACACTTCAAATGGATAGGCTTCTTGCAATAGTTCCATTTGGTAATAAGGTACAAGAAAGGTACTCCGAATAAAGTTGTTGATATGCTTTCAAGGCCTATTATTGGTGCTATTACTTTACTTAAGAATGATTCCATTGTACATGATAGTTACATAGAACAGTATGCATCTAATGATGACTTTAAAGATGTGTATGCTAACTTGAGTAAAGGGAATCATGTAGAGGAAAATGACTATCACTTGCATAACAATTTGTTGTTTCATTTGGGAAATTTGTGTATACCACAGGGGGAGAGGATAAATGTCATAACAGAAGCTCATTCTTCTCTTATTGCTGGCCATTTTGGTGTAAGCAAAATAGTTGCACATCTACAGAGGTATTGCTATTGGCCTCGCATGGTAGATTCTGTTTCAAGGTTCATAAGAGGTTGTTCATTATGTGCTACCAGGAAGCCTAGTAATAGGAAGTTTGGCTTGTATACTCCTTTTCCAGTACCTTCTAGACCATGGGAGAGCATCTCTATGGATTTTGTAGGAGGTTTGCCAAAATCTAGAAAGCAACATGATTATTTATATGTAGTAGTTGATCGTTTCAGCAAAATGTGTATACTTATGCCTTGTAAGAAAAATATAACTGTTGAACAAACTGCTGAATTATTTTTTCATCATGTATGGATTCACTTTGGTTTGCCTACTTCCATTATTAGTGACAGGGATTCCATATTTGTGGGGAATTTTTGGTCCAACCTATGGGAGATGATGGACACAAAATTGAAGAAAAGTACTGCTTTCCATCCGCAAACAGATGAACAAACCGAAGTTGTGAACATAACCATTGTGCACCTCTTGAGAGGATATTGCAGCAAGCATCCCAAGCTTTGGGATGAACATTTGCACTACATACAACATGCTTACAACCGTGCCAAGCAGTCTTCCAAAAACACCTCACCGTTTGAAGCTTGTTTTGGTTACTTGCCAAAATCACCTCTTGATTTCATTCTTGAGAAAGATGTTACCATTGAGGGACATAGTGATATTGACAAAGCTCGTTCATTCATTAAAAGAATTCAGCAAATACATCAGCAAATTCAAGAACAGCTTGAGAAGAGTCAAGGCAAGTACAAGGAAAGACACGACAAGCATAGAGTCGATCACAAGTTTCAAGAAGGGGATGAGGTATGGCTGTACATCAGTAAGGAAAGGATGCAAGGAGAAGGTAAAAAGCTGAAGCCTATTCGTTATGGTCCATTCAAAATCCTCAAGAAGGTTGGAAATAATGCTTTTCAATTAGATTTGCCTTCCTACATGCAAATGTATTCTGTTTTTAATGTGGAGAACTTACGTTTGTATGAACCTCCTTTGATCGCTGATCATGAAAGCGCTATTCAGCTGCCATGTATAGAAGATTTCTCGCCAAAATTCTTAGATGAGCTGAAAGAAGATACAATCCTAAACAGAAGGACATGCACTTCAAGGAGGGGCAATGTAGATTATGTTCGGGTTGGTTTCAAAGGCAGCAAACCGAACAAGGCAAAGTGGATGGAGGTGGACAGAGTGAGGGTGTTGTACCCTCACCTCTTTAACAGGTAGTTGAAGGCTTTTGGGGTCCAAAAGCTTCCCAATGGGGAGGCGTGATTAGGGGCTCATGTCCTAAGTGTCATAAAATGCTCAAAAATTAAAGTTCTCAGAACTATCTCAAACCTAAACGACCGGATAGAGCTCGTCCTCCTAATTTCGGTGATGCAAACAGTTCGAAAAACAGTCGTCGTATGTGAAAGTTATGTAAAAACAAAATCGCCTAATAACCCTTAATTTTTGAATTTTCAAAAAAATTAAAAAAAAAGAATATTCCACAGAATATTCCTTTTGGACGGGCCACTCAGAAGCCGGCACGTGGCAAGCCCGGAGGTCGCCATGTGGCTCAGGTGACATCAGCACAATGGGGGCGCATATATTCAAAATTTCGGTGGGGTTGTGAATTGAACCCACGACCTATCTTCCACGAATCCAACGCCTTACCATTAGGCTACAAAGGTGGACCTTGTTAGATGGGCGGAGAAAACTATATATGAATTTTAAATTTGGTTTGGGCGGGAATGAAAAGGGGCCAGCCCCCATATCATATGACCACCGCCCGGAAACCGTGGGCTCCGCTCAAACCGTCGGCATGTAATCCCATGCAAACAAACCGCCCGCATTTTGTGGTCACATGCACATTAATTACAAGCAGTTAGACTGGCGGATTTTTGGCGGAGTGCCAAATTTGGCCAGTCCCGCCATAATTGGCAGAGCTAACTGGCCGTAACTAAAGTTAGCTGGATTTCTTTTAGGGGAAACTGGCAGTTGGGAGTAAATAGCCATAACTTTGGCTAGGAAAGGTGGTTTTGGACAAATTTTGTTTTGATTTTGGGTATTTTCGACCTTCTGAAGCCATTGGCATAGGTGTTATAGAATTCTAAGGTCATTTGCATAGGTTTTGGAGCCGTGGAAGTTCTAGGAGCCACCAGGGCCCAGTATTGTGAGAACTGTATAGGGTTGCAGGTATCCATTGGAGGTGAACCAGCAGTCAATCCTGAAGGATTCATGTGTTCTGAATATGTTTTTACAGTCTATTTCACCTGTAGAGACTTCTATTCAGCTGTATATTCATTTTGAGCCTTTAATTAAAACGAGGACAGGACCATTTGGGAGCCTTGGACCCAACAAATGTAGCCCAGGAAGGGTGAACTGCTTCATCAACTTCTTTTGCATCTGTGGTTGATTAATTTTGCAGAACAAATTCATTTTAATGTGTTAAACAGTAAAAGGAAATAATTATGCTATGCTTAAACGGATCATGAACAACTAGAAATTTCATTTGTTTCTTTATTGCAAGACATGGACATCTTTTAAACATGTTTATTACTGAATTGAATACCTTGCAAACCATTTACAAGTAGTTTCAAATTCAAATCATGCAAGGACATGTAAATAGTGCACTAGATAAGTGAGAGTAATTAAGCATCATCAATTTGAAAGTTGTAGTCCAATAAAAAAAATAAAAAAAAAAGAGTAGTTGAAGATGGTGACCAAAAAATGACAACATAGAAAAGAGCATTTAAAGGTCAACGACATGAGAGTTCATTTATGGACACACTTTAGAAGGGAAGTGGACTAAGGATTAGAGCTCAATGTTTGAGGCATGATGAAATATCAATCAAAGAGACATCATATATGCATTCATAAAGAATAATCAATGTAACGGACCTAAAGGATCTAAGGATGCTGTTGGGTTGTGTTATATTCTTTTCACATAGTTAACAGGGGGCTTGAGGGGTATCTGTAACCCCACTTTATGGGGTCCGGGGCAGCGCCCCGGAAAATTTTGGTTTTGGACCCTATGTTAGGTTGGCGGACCCACCTATGGTTTTGTGCATCGATTTTCGCACATGTTTTTGGACGCGATGGTTTTCGTTCCATGGTTTTGGACACGATGGTTTTCGGCCATGGTATTGGATGCTTCGGCATGTATAAATATGTATTGTAACATTGAAAGGAATATAATGAAAAATCCAAGCTGGTAGTTCCGGT